>JAQIYK010000755.1:0-12292 GCA_034700465.1 Rotylenchus robustus | reverse complement strand
TTGACCAAAAAAGGCAATACAAACTACACTAGTACCCATCGACAGCCAGCAACCCGGGGTGCTGCTTGTTCTAAAAAGAGGGGGTCCCCAGCACCCCCTAAATACGCCACTGAAAGCAAGTAACGAGCCTCAAACTTTTAAAGCAAGGCTATATACATAAATGTCAGAACATTTTTGCCACGCTGAAAAAACGTAGATGAAAAAATGAAAAAATAGAACTTTTTTATTCAGACCCTCTAGCTACCAACCCTCCTCCCTCTTTCCAATGTTACATGCCAGTAAAAATTATCATAGACAAATAATGAAGCCATTTTGAAAAAAACGATCAAAAAATAGCAAATCATTTTGTGAAGAAAATAGTTGAATTTCTAAATTTTCAAACAAAAATTGACTTTATTTTTTAATGTTTTTGAATGGATTCATCTTTCTCCAAGCGATGGGTCTGGTGAAGTTTGATGTTTGATGACAATTATTGTCAAGAGTCGAAAACACGAAAAGTGATCTATCCGATGATCCGCTCCCTCCTTCCCTTCGAAGTACAAATCCGATCAAATTTCATATTTTTTTATTTAGATATATCCAATTTCATTTGTTGTTTTCTTATAGCTTGCTCTTCAGCATGGGGTGCACTTTGAGGGAAAGGTTTGTCCTTTTTTTTTAATTTAATTTTAATTTATTCAAAAAAGTATTTAATTTTTGAATTTTAATTTCTGAGTCCTGATCAACACAAATTTGGCTGCCTTATTTAATTCTCTGATTTTTTTAAAATAATACGTAAATTTCAAATGTTTAAGTCACTAACTACATACTACTTTACATTTTACATTTTTCGAAAACGCGAGGGGAGGGCAGACCTGTGATTTTGCTCTTGAAAACACCAAAATATTCAAAATTTTAAAATGAAAATGTACAAAATTACAGAATATGCCAATAATGTGTTCATTTCAGTACATTGGCAGCATGGAAATCACTCGGCCCGGCACGCGCATTGAAATTGTGGCCGCAATGCGCCGTGTGCGCTACGAGTTCAAGGCACGCAACATCAAGAAGCGTCCTGTGGACATTATGTGAGTAATGCATGAACATATTCATCAGGTTACATGCAAAACAATAAAATTTCGAAAGGAGAGAAAAAAACAAAAACAGGCCCCTCGCCTTTTATTAAAGGTGCGTGGTGCGAGCACAAAATTTACAGCGAATTTTCGTTTTGATTTTTCTAGTAAGGGTATTTGCAGTAGTTTAATGTTGATAAATGGGTTTTAAGTAAAATTTTGACGTTTCCTTCGCCTGGGGAAAGTAAATAGCAATGATTTTATATTTAATTTTATATTTAAAACCCTAGTATAAAATTTTAAAAATATTCGTTCGGCTGTTTGATGCCACAGCTGACAGCTGAACAGCAAAATTTAACGATATTTTTTAAATTTAAAGGCTTTAATGTAAGATAAGTTAAAAAGTCCGTCAATTTCAAACAGCATCGATAATACTTTAATTAACTAACAAGACATAAATTGGTTTCAGTATCTCCGTGGACGGTGTCAAGGTTGTGTTGCAGCGAAGAAAGAAGCGTCAGCAGAAGTATATGGATGAGAGCAAAATGTGAGTCAAGATGCTCTGAATTTTAAAAATTGTGAAAAAATGTATTTTGTAGAAGAAAATCTTTTATCTTGGATGCCTACTTAATAATCATCATTACTCCATCATTGCATTGTTTTTTACTTTTCAAGTAAAAAATACATAAAAATACTATTAGAACCAAACATAGTTTTTGGTTAAAAAATCGGTCTGGGTCAAAACAATCCTCACAAAACAGTCCTGGAGAATTTGTTTGCAGTTTTTAGAAAACGCACGTAATATCTAATCCATGCGTAATCGGTATCGGTACCATTCGACTTTCGACGCACTTCGATCTGCGGTAAAGATGGTATCGACTACGAAAATTTTTTGAAAATATCAAAAAACCAAAATTGGCGGATTTTTCGAAAAATTTACGATTTTTTCAATAATTTAAAAATTCCATAACATCTAATTCTAACACCAGATTGTAGCCCAAATCGAGGCGCGTCGAATGGTACCGATTACACATGGATCAGATTCGTGCAAGTTTTCTAAAAACTGCAAACAATTCTCCAGGACTGTTTTGACCTCCCCCCCCAATAGTTTGGTCATTATCTAAAATGCACTTTGATGAACTTTTAACCGAAGAGAAGCGAAAGTTCAAAATGATTCCATTTTTCCAGGTTGGTCATGTCTCATCCGATGTACAGGTTGGTCAAGTCCAAGTCCTCTCCTCCCATCCATTCTTTTAGCATTCTTTCTTTATCCTAGGATATACTATGTGGCACATGATCTGTACGATCCGCAGATATTCTCCTACGTTGCACGGGACGGCGCCTCCAACTCGTTCAAATGCAATGTGTTCAAATGCGCTGAAAGGGTATGAAATACTTTTTGTTTGCTAGAGAATGGGATTTTGAGAAGGTTTTGGATTTGATTTCTCAAATATAAATTAATTTGCCTTAGATCTTATTTGGGTGTATGTCATTTTGGAAAGACACTGAAACTATTTTCATCAATATCCATTAAGTCTGCGAATTTTTTGCATATATTTTTTTGGGTCTAAAAATTTTCATCAGGGCCCTGCTGATGCTATTTTCTAATATTTCTTCCTTATACCAAGGTGTAAAATTGATTGAGCTAATATTGTCTAATCCCTACCTTCAAGCGGCACTCTCCCTATTAAATTACCAGATCATCACCTCTTACACCTACCTCACCATTCTCTTTTCTCTGCCAGTTTGGCTGACACCCGCCACAATTCCACTTCCTTCGAATTGTCTGTTTCTTTCCTTTCTAATGGAAGCAGAAGCAGTCCAGTTCATCATCCAAAATCCACAAACTTCCAATTCTATTTTCTTCATTCGTCTTCCTCCTTCTCTTTGGTGTATTCCCTTCCCTCCCTCCCTCCGATCGCACTTTTGCACCAACCACTTTTCCTTTTCCCCGTCATCGTCCGCCCCGTCTGTCTCCCCCGCCGACCGTCTCGTCGTCCCCATCATCCGTCATCAGCAAGCGTATATTCCATTCTTTATCGCCGTCTTTCTAACCTCTAAATCTCTATCCATCTACCTATCTGTTTCTCTCTTATTTATCTTTTGCTTCACACTTCGTTTTTCTTCCTCCTTCACTTCCTCATCCATCCATCCTGCGTCCATGCCAGCACAGCAGATCAATTTCCCGGTTCTGCTGCTGATGCTTCTATTGGGCCAAGTCATTTGTCAGCAGAAGGTGGTAGTGGTGGTGGGGATTGCTCCTCTCCAATGACGTAAGTAAACAGCTCGGCGGGCTGGGGCATCGATCCGCCGATCGACGTCCTTCCCCCCTCCACCAAAGCAAGGGTTTGGAGGTTTGAAGAATGGGCAAATGTTCCCCACTCCCCGTCCTCCTCCGGCAGCAGGGCAAGCTCTCGCTCTCCGCCCCTCATCCCTCAAAATCTGCTGTTGCCATGGTCGTCGGCGTCAAGAATATCTTTTCCACCTCCTCCTCCTCTTTCTGCTCCTCGTCAGAGGGAGAACCGAGACTGGCTGATGTGTGGATGGAGTGAGTGAGTGAGCAGCTCCAATCGCATCGATCCGAAACCATCATCCATCCACCTTCCGCCGCCAAAATAGTGTGCTGGCTAGCCGGCTTTGTGTAAATGTTCCCTTCCCAACGGGCGCCTCCAAAGGGCGCGCCGGCGAGCAGTTCGGCGGCAGCGCTTCCTCCACAACCGGTGCCACAGACGATCAGCAGCGTGCCACACCAGCAGCGAATGTCTTCCTCATCATCTGCTTCCCATCCGCGCCCTTCCCAGCGAAGGCATCCTCCACGTCCGGGTGCTCCCGGCAGCGGCGGTTTGCCTCCGCTGCCGCCGGTTCCGCCGCCCCCGCTGTCCGCTGAACAGCAATTCTATTACCTTCGGCTGATGGCCAAGCCGGGCCAACGTCCGGAGCCCATCAAAATCAAATTCCCCCGATGGCCATCCGTGGAAGGGCCGGTGCCCGGCACCAGTGCCGGCGGCACACTTCCACAACCGGCGAAAGGACCACCCGAGATTGGGGACCACAAATTGGAGGTATGTGTTAACTTTTAAATGGCGCGAGAAGACTGCCAACACCAAAGAAAATCGACTGTGTTGGTCAGATAGCCAAACAAAGAAAATTAATCAAAATCACCTTTAAAAACACAGAAAATCAGTTGTTATCGGAATTTACGAAATTGACATTTTCTAGGCGCAGATTATTTTCAATGCCTTTATCTTATTCTCTAAATCTAGTTGAAGATCTCAACTCATCTGATTGATCTTAATTTTTTGATCTGATAAATATATCATATTTAATGCCTTCTGTTCAATCTTTCTCGGGTGTTTGAGCTTTCAAAGTACAATTAGCACATTTTTCCCGTCTTCAGGACCAGGCCATTGCTGTGGTGCGGACCATCGGACAGGCGTTCGACCTGTGCAATCGGATGTCCCAGGAACAGACGCGCGAGCGCCAACTGTTGGAGGAGGAGCGGGCCGCGATGGATGGCGTGATCGGAGGCGGAGCAGGGACGGCACCGGGCACATCGGCGGCAACAATACAAAGGGGCAGCGTGGCATCGGGCGAGAGCGGCGCGGACGGCAAACTTCCACGGAGACGGTCCAGCTCGCCCAGCATCACCGCCAAACAACACTCGCCCCCCTCCGCCGTTCCACGACATTCCATTGTAAGTTGATTCAAAATTTCGAAGTTTTTTATCCCAAAATCCAAACTTTTGATTTGAAGACACGATTAACCAAATTCTGAATTAGTCGGTCTTGGAGCTATTGATAGAAATGGAAATAGATAGATTAGAAAATCTAACATTTTATTTATATTTTCACTTTTAAACTAGTCATATAGATTTGTCCTATCCGAAAAAATGTTAGATTTTGAGTCTATTTCGGTGAAATGGACAGACCCCTTAGTCTATGTTTCGGCAAAAATCTAGGATCTAGGTCAGTCCAAATTAGGTTCGAGCTTGCAAAAAATTCTCTGACCATGTTTAGCCATTCGGCCAGCCATTATTTTCAGTTTATGCCGAAGAGAATGACTTCGGAGGAGGCCGAAGCGGTTGAGCTGCGAGCTGGCGACGGGGACGACGAGGAGGACGGGGAGGGAGAAGCGGAGGAGGACCAAGGTCAGTCTCACATCCTTTCCCATGTACTGCTTGAACTTTGCGCCGTTTTCCAGACAGTTACGACCAGCAGCAGCCGGGCCCGTCCTCTGCCTCGGCCATGCCTCGACCTTCCCGCCACTCCATCGCCATGATGTCTGCCCAAAACATTCCGACAACCGATCCCGCCCAATTACCACCCCAACCTCCTCTCCAGTTGAACATCCAAACAGCCGAACAACAACCGCTGCCACCTCTTGATCAGCTTCAACAGCCGCAACAATACTACCAACATCCAACAACGGCGACAACACAATTTACCCTGCCGCACACGACAAAGTAAGTGCTGGAGATTGGAGATCAGATCCGGCGGAACATTTGGAAGTTAAATGGATCTAATTGACAATGAGAGAAATTCAAAAAAAATCTGCTATAAATGCATTTGAAAACAAATCAAGGTTGTTCAAGATAAGCAAAAATTGTTTAATTTCTCTTTAAATAAATAAAAAAACGGCTAGAAATTTGACTGGAGTATTAACTAATTTCGAAAAAATAAACATCCTTTGTTCCTTTTCAGCATTTCTTCCGCCGCGCCATTCCCTACCATTCCTACCGCCACGTTGTGGAACATTGCTCCGCAACAGCAGCAACACCACCAGCTCGCTGCACAGCTCGTCCAGTCTGTTGATGCCAGCGGCAATGCCTTCTATTCAGTTAGTTTTTAGGATTAACCAAGAATTTGAAATTCTAAAAATTAAATTTTAGAAAATTTGATCCAATTTTTAAGCTATTTTTTAAATTTTTTGCTCGATATAGTGGAAAAAGTGAAAAAATGGTTGCAATGTGTAATGACTAATGTCTGCCCCTTTAGATCGCAGTTCCCCCATCGGCAGGTGGTGGCCCTGGCACGGCCGCCATGTCGTTGTCCTCGCCCCTGTTGATCTCTCCCTACGCCACCCTCCAATTGCCACCCTCCGCTGCCGCATCGTTGGCCAGTGCCTCGCCCATTGGACACTCTCCCGCAAACAGCGAGGTTGCGAGCTGGTTGGGACGGGCCGGGCAACTCCAGTAGATTCTGGATTGAAATTTGAAAATAAACAGAATATTAAAATTTTAAACCAAAAATAGGTTTAAAAAATAGTTTAAACAGATCTAGCACCTGGGTACTTTATACGCAGAACTCCTTTAACAGATTGCCCAACGACTGATGGCTCGTTCTCAGGTGGAGCAGGCCCAACAGTCCGCGCAAGTGGCGGCATGTCAGGTGATCGATCAGTCATTGATCAATTACTGATTATTATTCATGTTGTTTGTTGTTGTACTTCATCCCAATCTTTCAGGTCCAATTGCTCAGGGATCAGCTGAACACGGAGACCACCGCCCGATTGGAGGCCCAATCAAAGACACACCAATTGCTGAACTCCAACAGGGAGGTGGGCATGCAGCCAAAATCTAATTTCTAATTTGAACATAAAAAATTTAAAATTTTAGAAATCCTAGGTATTCAGAGGAAAAACTAAAATTATAGAAAAAAAGAATAAACAGCCAGATCTTTTTCTTAAGATTAATTTTTTTCAAATTATGACAGGACTTTTGAGATATGCTTAATGATTAATGAGTACAGCTTAAACTTGTTAGACAAAACCAAATTCTACACTTTCTTCAATAATCTAACACCGAAATTTTCAGTTGCTAGATCAAGTGCAGCATCTGGTGAACAGGCTCCAAATCATGGAGAATCGGATGTCCGAAGGGCTGATGAACCATCTACAGGAGAACGATGTGCGCCACGAGAGGAACCCCTCATCCTCCGCATCATCAAAGCGCCGACAGCAGCGTGAACAGCAGAGGAGGGAGGCGGAGCTGGAGCAGGAGGAGCTGGAGGAGGACATGCCGGGCACGTCATCCGCAACAACGACGGAGCCAGCGCAGGGCATCGAGCTGAGGCCGTACCAGCTGAAGACACTGTCCGACCTGCGGGCCGGATCATTGCCGGCCAATCAGGAGGAGGGCAACGGGGAGGAGCGGCGAGGAAGAGGGGCGACAACGGAGAGGCGGGGAGCAATGGGCAGGGCGAGGGCGGTAGCCGACTCAGCTGAGGAGATGTGCAGTGATGAGGAGGAGGACACGACAGGTATACACAGGGCGATAAAAAATGTAATTATTATTTTTTCATAAAACTTCATTTTTTGACATTTTTTGGTAAAAATGTCCTACAGAGAAACTTTTTTGAAAGATACCTTTGAGTTGAAGTTTTACGCTTGAACAACCAATTTATCTTTTATCTCATTGCTCCAGATGTGAACTCCTCCGAGCGGGGCCTGGAGCAGCCGTCAGGTGTTTCTCCCTCCAGCGCCACTCCCACCATCTCGCTGGTCCCGTCCACTTCCATCCTCCGCAAGCTGGTCCCGTCCATGCCCCCAACATCTTCAGCTGGTACTGGTACTCCGTCCACATCCGGCGCTGCACTTGGTCTTGGCATGCCGTTGCTGTTCGGCATCGGCAGAACGTACAATCCGGGAAGGCGGAAACAGCACCGGGAACAGATGGGCGAATCCTCCCAGTCGGGCCCGCCCTCCTATCAGCGGCCACCCAACGACATTGTGGGCGGCATCGGCACCTCCAAGGTTTATCAACATTAAAAAAACTAAACCGTAGAGCACGGACCTGGATCCGACCAGACCTGATCTGGATCGGACCGGACCTGATCTCTTGGACTCGATTAGCCTAGATTTTTATGGAGCCTGAATTTGTTGGATTTTTAATCCAGTCAGGTCCGTTCAATACTAAAATCAGAATCTAATTGTAAGTTCCTATTTCAGAATTCAGATCCTAGATCGAACCTGGATCAAGCTCCACTCTGAACTTTTTAACATATCGAATGGCCTGCAACTTTTCTGCTTTAGAGATGTTTAAATCCAAAAAGTTTAAATGTTTAAAACAAAATTAGATTCAGGCCAATTCTAGACTCAAAATTCAAGTCAAAATTATTCAAAAAATCAATCCTAAAAATTCAAAAAATTCAGAAGTCTCTGCGACGTTTCTCGCTCCAAGCGGCGGACTTGGACCCGGACGCGCAACTTCAACAGAAACAAAAGAAGCCGCACAGTTCCAAGGGCGTGTTTCGCACCATGGAATTCAAAAGGTTTTATTTTTATTTTTGCACAATTTTAGACTTAAACTTTTCTTCAGGATGTCCTTCAACACCAACCCGAACAAAAAGGTGTCCGATGACAAAAGCTTGATCAATGTGCCGCCGATCAACGAATCGGAGGGTGAAGGTATGGGTTATGAATATTAAAAAACCGAAAAGTAAAAAAATGGTTTATGAACAATTTATTTTAATTTTCAACATTTTCAACACTAGTTTTCCCTTTTTCCAATTGGAATTCGAGTTGAATTACACTACCTTGAACTAGCTCGAAACTTTAAAAAAATGTAAAAATATTTCATTGATACATCATGACGCTCAGTTTTCGGATTTCAAAATCAATGTTGAAAAAGCTTAATCTCGGTAGAGATCTGCGGATCCGGATTTTCTGGATTCAGACGATACACAGACAGGCAGACGACCTGTTTTTGTTGGATTTTAGTTCAGAAAATCCCAATCTCCAATCTAGATCAAAAATTCAGGCCAATGGTTTTTCAAAATTGATTTCTTTAATTTTCGCTTTAGAGTGTTACTCGACGGAGAGGAGGAATTCGCGGTCATCGCCCGAAAAGAAGCTGTCGTCACCCGAAAGGAGCGCTGGTGGGAGGCGCCGGTCGTCGCTGGGCTTGACTGGTCTGCTGGGCTCAACACGAACTGGCGGCGGGGCACCAAAGTGATGAACAAAAAGTCGACCAATGTACTGCGCCACGGGCATAGATTCACAAAAAACTAAAATTTTATAAAAAAATACGCAATTTTAGCTTTAAAAACTTGGGCTTTAAAATTTAGGAAAAAATCTGAAAATGTAATTTTTGATTCTGTGATAACATTTGATAACAAAACCTGAAATTTATCAAAATTGATAATTTGCCATTTTTGTACCACCCAAAAACCATTAGAAGTTTTGTGTTTTTCCGATTCCATGTTCTTCCTCGGTGGTGCACCTACCTTTCCACCTTCTCTGTCCATCTCTCATTCACTCAAAACACACTTTCCCCTCAATTTTTGTTATTCATTTTTCCTTTTTGTTCGGTTCAAATTTTATTTGTGTATTTTCTCCCCAATTCTCTCTGCCAAATGATCGTCGTCGTCCGTTGCTTGGATGAACAACAAAAAAACAGTTTTAAAATCTCAAAAATTTGTTTGACTTATGGCGTGAGTTAGATAAATAGGCCCTTGCGGAACTTGCAACCCCAAAATTTTTCGAAATTATAAACATAGCACCTACATATCTTGTCGATCTCATAAAGGGTGCAAAAATAAGATATATGATTATGGCCAAAATCCAACCTATATAGATATTGGCCAAAAAATGTCCAAAATGTTTCAGAGCTGTCCAGCCACCAGACTTTGCCAAGACACTGTATTTTTGGTATCAAGATCAGCAATTTTGACTTTAGAAATAACCCCTTTTGGGGCACAAATTTCGCACATTGCCAACACTTGGCCAAGTGCCTTTTTTTGCCCGAAATTTGTTCGGACTGTGTGGTGCCAACAATTATTTTGTGCCCTTTGCCCTTTTCACGTTGTCTTTTCCACTTTTTCCATTTTCCGTCCCATTGACGCCAACTTCTTCCTTCAACTTCATCCCTCACTCATTCATCCGCCCGCCCGCCCGAAGATGGAGTTGGTCGGGGCTGGGCTGGTTCATCTCGCCAAAATGGGGCACGGGGATGACACTTTCCCGAGGAAGAGAAGAAGGAGGAGCTCCTTCCCTCGGGAATTTGTTTCTTTTCCTCGGCGGGAGTCTCTCGAAAAACACAATCGACGCCCTCCGGGCAATTGCCTGAGGGCATTTAGGGATGGGAAAGGGGAGGGGGGCAGAGGAAAGGAGTAAAGGCGAGATAGTGTGTATTGGATGAAGGGCAGAGAAAAAGAGGGAGGGACGAAATAGTGTGTGCTGAATGAAGAGATTGCCTGAGGGCATTTGAGGATAGGGAATAGGGTAGAGAAAAAGGGAAGGACGAGATAGTGCACTGAACAGCAGCACATGGAAAAGATGGAGCAGAGAAGACAGAGTAGGGCGAGACAGTGCACTTTAAGCATGGAAGGAATAGGAGCAGAGAAAAAGAGGGAGCGGCGAGAGACAATGCATTTGAAAATAGTGTTGGGCAATGGGCAGAGAAAGGAAGACAATGGACAAAAGATTAAAAAATAGTGGAGGGCCAGAGAAAGAGAGTGTTGGTGAGAGAGTGCACAATGTGTTGCCGGAGGCGGAAATTGGCCGGATGGAGTGGAGAAGATGCCCGGAGGGCAGACAAAACATGGGCGGGGGGGGAGGACAATGTGAAGCCCATTGTGGGCTGATGAAGGCGGAGGAGGAGCACAATGTTCAGCAAAAACAAAAAAGGGACCGATGCGGGTGGGATCCGAACCAGCAACTCGCGCAATTTCGGGCCCGACAAGGTGCTAACCAACTGTGCCACACCGGGACCAATGTTGCAATTACTGTATTTCTTCTAATTAGCCCCCCTCCTCTATTGAACCCTCCCTTTTGGAGCTGAAAAATGGAACTCTCAGGAAAAATTACGGTATTCGATGTAATTAATCCAACCCGACTTCATCATGACTACCGTATTTCCTCCCGCTCCTCTAATTTTTACCCCCTCCCTAGAGGGGTATAGAAAAATTCACGCCCCCTCTAAATTTCGAATAGCTCGGTTTGGGAATTTTGGTAATTTGTATCCCGAAAATCCCATCGGCGGGAATCTCAATGTCCAGTAGAAACACATTGTTAGGGACCCTAACTTTTTATACATTTATTTTTGGAAGTTTGACACCTGTTTTGGACTGAATGAAATATCATCCATTGGATTTTTAAATTTATTTGGGTTTTTGGAGTCGCGCAGCTACTCGCCTCGATCCATGCAACAACAACATGGTTCAGTCAGTCATAAGAGGGTGTACTGCTTGCCCTTCTTGTCACTCCTCATGCTCCTCCTGCTCCTCCATGCTTCATCTCTCCATGCTTCATCTCCTCCATCTTCCGCCGAGTGCGAGCAGTACCTGGCCATTGGGGTGTTGTTGCCGGACGCCTATCGGCGCCGGGTGGAGCCATGGCTGGAGCTGGCCCAGAGCCATCTCCAACAGCAGCACGCCGCGACAGCAAAGTACGCTTTTTGAATTTTAAACAAACTTCAAGAGATACGGTATTCTGAGATACGGTATTCTGAGATACGGTATTCTGTATGCTATTTCACTATTTTCAGAACATCACCTGAAAATAACGAAAAATTTCTGAAATTTTCCAGTATGTACTTATATTTGACACGATATTCCGACAAATATTATCAACAAAAAAATTGTGAAATTTTTCGATACATTATTTGGCACAATATTCTTAATAATTTTTAATAAAAATTAGCTAAAAATCTCCAAAAAATTTTGAGGATTTTCAAGAGCCGAGATCAGCTCTCGGATTTCCAATTTTTCGGGCACTAGAGTTTAGGCTTATTTTTTGAAAAAATTTAAAAAACAAATTTCCAAAAGCATTGCCCATCAGAGACTATTTTCTGTTCTGTGCTTGAAAATATTTTCCTTTTTTTTCTTAAATATAAAGTATCTGTAGATCGCGTCTGGTCAGTGTACCAAAAAAGTTTAATTTCGATTTTTAAAAGATTTGGGCTTTTTGAAAAAACATACCGTAGTTTTGGACAGTTTAAAAGTTTTGCCAGCATACTGTAGATTGATTTTAAATTTCACAAAAAAAATTAAATTTATTTTTCTTTTAATTTTTTAGCTCTTCGCACTTCTTGGCCAGCCGTTGTTTGCGCCTCCGCCCAAAGGACACCGGCGCGTGCAAGCCGTCCTTGGGGCTTAAGGCACTGTTCGACCTGATGGCACATGGCGGAGCAGGAGGACAACCACAACAACAAGTTCAGGAGGGACAGCAACAACAAGTTCAGGAGGGACAGCAACAGCAACAACAAGTTCAGGAGGGACTGCAACAAGTTGTGGCACTGTTCG
>JAQIYK010000754.1:0-12293 GCA_034700465.1 Rotylenchus robustus | reverse complement strand
GCCCCCCCCCCCCCCCCCCAGGATACGGGCCTGTATAAGTGGTAAAGTAGAGTTTAATAAGTTTTTAAGGCCCGTCATCAAATAGTGAATATTGGCAATTGTTTCTTTGGATTCCTTTGGATCACTCGGCCCACTCCTCGTCTCTCAAACAGTGCTTTTGCTTTAAGGAGCTGTTTGCACAATTGTTGTGCTGTTTCCCGGTCAGTGCACCACACAGTCAAAGCCGGCTGTTGTTTGGCCGCCGTATTCTGTTGTTGTTGATATTGGTGAGATTGTGATGGTGGCGTGTGTTTTCTGCCGTCCGGATAATAAATGACCTCTGTGAAAGAAATATCTATATCAGTAATTTTCATATAATATTTGCAAATTTGGAGTTTAAATTATCATAAATCGAATTTTTCGTTTTATTGGTTATTCAACTCTTAAAAGTATTGATCATACCGATTGGAACCAATCTGGAATTCTTAGAAAAGGTTGGCTTCTCATCAGCGAAATTTGCCAATTGAACAGTTTTGAGGTGTTGGAAAAGAAGTCGATAAGTGACCATGCTCGGCTGATCATCCACCTGCCTGATAATGTAGCATTGGGTCAGACTGATCAGTGCACGTTGCACAATTCTTGATCCGTCCAAATTTGTCCGTACAAGGAAAGGAACAACTGCCAATAAGCGACTAAATAACAATAAATTTCGTTTTTTATCGTAAATCTCTAAAATTTCAATTCAGTTTTCAACCCAAAAAATATTTTAGACTCTCACGTTCAAATCATTGAACCAATTTCGAATAACATTTATTTGACTAATAATGATAAGTAGAGCAGTCATACTTTTCGTCGTTCAGCGTATATGCGCCAGTTATTCTGAGCAACTCCTGCTGTGCCTCCGCCATTTGGGCATCGTAAGAGGGTAGAAGTCCCGAGAGAGAAGAGCAAACTCGAGCAGTTCGCATTCTGTTGTCAGGAAAGTGTGCCTTCCTTACTAAACATAGGAAATTGTTAAATGTATGATTTGGGGATTTAGTTTTTTTTTTCAAAATTCTTACCAAGTGGAGCTCCAACAATATCTTTGACTGCCGAAGCTGTTCCTTCGAGCAAATCAAGTGTACCTTGCAGCGGCTTCGTAATGGTATCAATCGCGCCAGTCGCTAGCCCACGTGCCATTCCCTGTATTTATTTCATTATTTTCTTAAATATAAATTATAAATTCCTATTATGTTACTGAAATGAGGCCGTCCTCTTGGGTGGCCACAATTGTGTTCTTCGCAATTGCGGTCAGTCCACCAAACACGCCAACACCCAAGCCTTTGATGCCACCGTACAAATGAGTGAGTGGGCCGGACTGTTCCGGTTTGGCACGTCGCATTCTTCGCCGCAATTCCTCATGCTGTTCGTCAAATGTGAGAGAACCAACACCTTGGGCCATGGAGGAGGTTACCTTAATAATAATAATAAAAACAAAGTAACAAAAACAAAAAATAGTGTAAAAATATCCTAATTTATTTGAATTTTTCAAACCTTTGAAATACTATTCGCCGCTCCGTAGCCAAGCCCGAACGCAAATCCGGCCAAATCGCCCTCAAAGATCAATCCCTGTATGCTTTCCTTCACTTCAGTTCCCAAAGCGATAGGATTTCCGAAGGCATCCATAGCGAAAATAATGTTCAATTTCTGCTTCTTCAACTCGTCTAAATTTTATAAAAATAATTCTCACTACCATAGTCTGATAAATCAAATAATAATTTTTTTTTAAATTAATTTACCAATATAATAGTTGCCAAGCGATTCAAGCAGTTTGCCAATGGAACAAAAACAGCGCAACAAACAGAACGGAGTCAGCGTGACTAGCGCATTCTCGAAGCTGAACAAAATGACTCGATCACTGTAGGATTCTTTCAATTGCCGAATTGGTGGTGCCAAATGATTTTTGTCAACGGTTGAAACTGAAATTTTAAATTTTTTAATTTCTATTATTTTAAAACATTATTTACCTGAAAGTGAAATGTTTCCAAATTCCAATTGAAAGGTGCCGAAATAGCAATTCTTTTCCAAAATCTTTGAGTGTTGATCTCTGTCGACAGCTGATGTGCTTGTCGTTGCATGGTTAGATCGATTTAAAACAGAAGTTACAAATTGGACCAGTTGCCACAATAAATGTTCATCGAGCAAAATGCATGAATTGGACAATTTCAAACGAAAGCACTAATAAGAATTAATTTTAAAAATATTCTTTTAAATGGTTAACAAACCTCAAATATGTCATAGAACTCGGTGTGGGTATAACTCATTTCGAATGCCAGCGCAGGCAATCCAACAACTGGCTCATCCTTCAGCGCATTTGGATCGCAAAACAAAAAGTGCCATTTATCGACGCCCAAAAGTTGGTTGTCGACCTGATATTTTGCTTATATATTAATCAAAAAATCGGTAAATTGTATATAATTAAACTTATATTTTTACCTGAATGGAGCTGATGTGACAACCAAGCTGGTAGGTTTCTTTCTTCTTTATCAAATTCAGTTTAATCCCGACAAAACGGGCATAGACCAGCTCGTGTTGCAACCCATCATTTTGATCATCCATCTCGATCAACGAAATTCCCAATCCCGCGTCAAGCTCAACAAGGACATCCAATTTTGGGCCACAATTTGCCAATTGTTTGGGGTCAACCAAACGGACTTTTTTGTCTTGTGAAATTGGTCTCATTAAATTTGATTTTTCGATAATTTCCGATAGTTTGGGTTTGAATGTAGCAGTAGATGTTGTTGCTACATCTGAAGTTTCTGGCAATTTTATTTTTGTTGAACATTTCAAATCCGCCGTGTCAGAATGTGATTCTGGGTTAGAGTTCTTTTTATGATGTTTTTGCCGAACTTGCCTAAAATAAATGTTTTAAACATTTTTTTGTTATATTTACCTCAATTTGTCAAGATCTTCATGAGATTGCGAAAACATATTGTGTTGATCCCAAAGAGAACCAAAATCGATTATTCTTTCGATGAAAGCGTGCGTAAAATTGAATTCTATTGCGCAAGGATTGGCTTCAAATGAGAAATTACTATTTGTTCAATATTTTATTTATTTTGCAAATATGTTTACCCGTCCTTAACCGCATATTATATTGGCTCGGCTCAGCAAACCTCAAATCCAATACAAATTTTTGACCATGTTCGAGCAACGGTTCCCATCCTGGCAAATTTTTCAGCCGGTAGTAATCAATACTAAGGTTAAAGCTTGTTTGGATTTTCCGAAAGGCTTTTTGAAGGTTCAAGCCTTAAATTAAATAAATAAAAGTAATTTTAAAAATTTAAATAAAATTTGTTGATATTTTTCAAATAATTTAAAATTATTCAATATACCGTTTAGATTAAATCGAAGAAATGGCGTTGTATTTATTTTCCTCCCTTCCTCCAGAAGCCAAATACAAAAATTATCGCTTTTCAACAATATCTTTGAGGCTATTTCAGCAATGCTTTGCGTTGCAGAAATCGTTTTTAACGGAGAAGAAAATTCCGTAGGAAAAAGCGGCTTTGAATCTGTTGTTTGTTCTGATTTGCTCCAAAAATGAACATATTGCTCTTGAAAGCTATCCCATTGTTCGGCAAATTTGTCCAAAATACACTTGACGATGAAAAAATCCTTAAAAATCACATGCAAATATCATAAAATTCGTTGATTATAAACTAAAAACTAGAAAATAGAAGGAAAAATAATTATTAGGTATGAGTGTTTTTGTATTAAAAATCGTTTTTTAGATTTGGTCAATTTTTTTAAGCGAAAAACTCTTCCAGTGAATTAACAAATTAAATAAATTTTCGTACTTCGCCAAAACTGACAGCAAATCCAAAAATTTATTCTATATGAAAAAATGCAATTTTTTAGTTTAAAAAATACCTTAAATTTTCAAATTTTTTTCTAACAATATCAGTTTAATAAAAACCTTTAATGAGCCTTGGATCTTCAATGTACCAAGCTCTGCACTTATTATGCGCGTGAATTTGTGCAACAACACATGTTCAATGCTCTTTTGCTGCTGTTGTGGAACATTTCTGTCTGATGAGTGAACATTTTGTGCCACTTCAAAGTACACTGTGGCAGTTGCTGAAGTGTCATTTGTCAACTGGGTGCGCGAGTCTGGTGCCGATTGTGATTGCATCATGCGCCAGAACAGACAGAATTGCTTTAAAATTTAAATTATATTACGCTTAAAGCTTATTGATCTCGAAAACTGGGCAAGGTGAATTCCAATGGATTATTAACATTCAAATACCAACCTGGATCTCATATTGTGATTCGACCAGAAAAGAATTGGTCAAATTGTTTGAAATGATCACTGCTGTTGTGTGTGCTATCAGTGCAAAAGTGTCTTCCCTGCTGGGATCTTCCAATGCAATCAAATTGCACTCTTTCAACGTCACTTTAAGCGTAAATTTGGACCCGTCCGGATCACAAGCAGAGGAGGCAGATGGTTGCGAAAGTGCCAAAGAATGTTGTTTGATAAGTTGTGGCACAATAGTTCGTACCAGAATGCCAGTCTTTGGTTCTTCAAAATGAGAAGTCGGCTGATTACGGTTGAAATCGAGGTGCTCACCTGAAATCAATCGTTTGAATAAAATTTAACTTATTGATTTTTTTAATAAAAGGTATCCAAAAAAAATTATACGACAATTATATATAAAAAGTTGGAAAATTACCCGGTGGAACAAAGTCTGTGTTGAGCAAAACAAATGCTTTAAGATGTTCGATCCAATCCATTAACAGTATAACCCGTGCTCGGGCCAAAATAAGTGAAATTGTCGGTGGTTCATCGCGGCGCATTTTGATATGCGTTTCAAAGAGCAGTTTCTTGTTGTTCTGGCCATCTTTTGAAGAGCTAAAAATGTGATTTTCAACGGTTTTATATTTTAATAAAAATTACAAAAGTTAAATTTACTTACATAGTTGAATCACTATGAGTTGATGTCTTTTTAGAAGTGCCAGTTGTATCTGCTTGGACAATTTTCTTAAAAACATTTCGTGCTTTTTCGCCTTCTAAATTGGTATTCTATTTTATTTTATGCAAAAAATTACATACCCTCATCACATCTGGCATCTTCAAGTGTTGCACTTTCACAGATGAAATCAAATTCGGATTGAGAATCAACAGAACTGTCGTAAAAGATTTTTGCTGAACGAATTTGAAGGCAAGCAAAATTGCTAAAAATATCAGGTCGGAGCAATGAGTGAGGAGTTTTCAGAATGAACTAAAATTTAGTGATTAAAACAAATGAAAAATTAAAATATAGTAGTCTTTTTTAACAATAAGTTTTTCTTGCTTTAATGCTATTATTTAAATGCTATGCTATTATTTATGCTATTATTTAAAAAATTTAAATATTTTTATTAATTAATTTTAATAATTTATTTTTCCTCTGTTCTAATTTTTACCTCGACTTTTTTAAGAATGATGCGAAGAGTGAAGACGGAGTATTTTTCACCCAATCCAACATTGATTTCTGGCAGTTCCAAAAGTTCGACAGGAATTGTTTCTGGCAGAGGGATCAAATGTTCGCCAAAATTGTGATCCAAACAGCCTCTGAGTAACTTGTAAAATTCGGTAGTGAAGTGAATCGTAGTATTTTGAAGGCGCAAAAGTGCGAACAACTCTGGCACTTAAAATTTAAATTCGATTAAAAACTTTAAATTAAAATACAAATATTTAATTGCACAACAATTAGATATTGCATATTTAAGTTATCAAACATACCACTATGAGCTGGATTTGCCAACAAATTTCGATAAAGATCCACAGTCAATGAAAAGTCAGGTTCCGCCATGACAATTTGATCTGGCCTTGAAAAGAATGTTAGGCCGTGGAACGCATCCAAACTTTTCAAGTGGTTTTGTCGTCCTGCGGTCGTTTTCCTATATTGTTGCACATTTGCTTCCGACACAAAAATGCCATGCCGAATTTTCATCTTTTCTAATGTGACTTTCATGTCATCCAACAGCACAGAATCCACCGAGCTTTGGTCTTGTTGGTTGTGATTGTTGATCAAATGCTTGTCAAAAAAGGCGCTTAACGAGGACGAATAGCAGAAGCAATTGGTTGTGCGCAGTGAGGTGCTCTCAAACAGAATTGCCTGATCAGAGTGCTGGTTTAGCGGAACAAACAAATTGATGTGCCCATCGGTAAGTTCCACGTTGACTTTACATCTCGATTTCAATGTACTCGGTTCAGGTTTTGCGTCCTAAAATTTGATTTTTCACCAAAAAGTTTAAACGGTTAAAGTTTTTAAAAGGTAGATACATATGTCAAGTTCAACAGACAAAACAACAGTTCGGGTTAATCTTTCGAAAAATGCAAAATATTATATTAAATTTACCCGTTGTTGACAGAAATTATCAAGAGCCACTTTGTCATACAGTTCGGTCAATTGCATCCAAAAATCAATGAATGCGCAAAAGAAGCGGTGCGTGTGCAAATAGGTAAAAGATCCATTGATTCTTAGGTCCACTAACAGGTCGAATTCTCGCAGCATACATTGCGGATCGCTAGTTCTGTACCTGAAAAATTATTAAATGAATATTTTTTAATTCTGAAAAAGAACAAACTTTAGAATACTGAGTTGCATGGATGGTTGTTCTGATTGTGAGTTTAGTATTGGCTTGATAATTAATCGTTCTGGGTACAATTTGCTATAGAAAGGTGTTGAGTCGATAAGATTTAATGCTTGGGCAGTCAGCCAAATTTCGATAGGCTGTTCTACGACATTTATATCTGTCTAAAAAATACAAAATATTAATGTAATACCATACCGTATGTTATATATACTAATATGGTAAATTTTAATCATCATCGAACCTGTAAATACAATTTTGGTTCATCAAGCATGCAAATGCCTAATTGGGTGCCGTTCTTTGGATAATTCATTCCTAGCCGAAGTGTTTGCGCACTCAACTGACAATTTATCAGGTAATTGGTTCGAACAGAGGCAGAAGATCCAACGGCTTGGTTGTTTAGAAGACCGAAAAAATCCAAAAACAAAATCCAGGTGCGCCTATTCATTCCAACTTCAACTTCTGTATCATTGAACATTCCATTAATTCGACAATTTGGCTGTAAATAAAAATAATTTATACAGTATTTTAATGGATGTTTTGGTAATTTTCTACAAAACGTTCCGGGTTCAATTTTGCCATAAAATAGGATTTTTTTAATTTTAAGTAAAAAAATCAATTTTGCCCACTTTTGCTAAAAATTGTTTTGTTTTTTAATAAATTGAATATAAAATAAAAAGCGAAAATAAAATATCAACTTCTGTAAAATCTAAATTTTAAAGTTTCAAACCTCTCCATGTTGAGCATCAACAATGCTTTGATTCTGTTGGTAAAATTCAAGAAGCAAAGAATGCTTTCTATTTGTGATTCTATTGGATGATAATGTCCTTGTTGGTTTTCCAGGGATTTGTACAGTTTCGCTAGTTTTTCTCAAGGGCACTTTGTTGAGTAAATGTGATGAAGATGACATCGGGAGGGAAGTTCCAAATACTGTGCTCGGATTTTGAAGATTTGCAATGTCAAAACCATTTACATCTACATTCGGTTCCCCGCCGCTTAAATCCGGACATGACCATGAATGGCATTTTTCCTAAAAATTTGGCAATTTTTTTGGAGGCCAACATGATGAATCCCAAAATAATGGTAATGACAACAAAAAATGTGATTGTGTCCCTAGTCTCTAGCCCTCCCGTTCTGGATTCCGTATAATGTTTACGTTCTCTGATGAAGTACAAGCTTCACTCTTTCTTTTGATTTTCAACAATGGGAATTCGTCAGCACATCCTTGCAGTGTATCCTCCAGCAAAACACTATCAAAGTCGAGGTTCAGTCTACTGACACGTTGACATGTTCGGCCCGAAAATGTGACCACCAATGAGCTGATGGTGCCACGAACAAATGGACAAGAATTCAGCCCAACAATGCTATCTTCGCTGCCATTTTTGGAAGTCGATGAAGGTGAATTTTGTCTACAGATATTTGGGGTCAACAAATAGTCCTTTGCTGCTTTTTGACTTTTTAGCTCGGTTATCAACTAAAATTTTAAACCAAATATAAGAAAGAAATTGAAACCGATGATGCGTATCTCACCTCGGGTATAACAACTGATACAAATATTTGTTGAGTTATTGCATCGGAGGATTCATTGGAATTTGAATGCTCTTCTTGGTTTAGCTCCTCAAGTTGTTGTTGAATCTAGAACAATAAAATGTAAATTATTAAAAAATTAAAGTCTTAAAAAGGGTTGTGTTTCTATCTATTATAAAAAGAATAAATTCATTTTAAATCCTCCGACTAATGAATTGGTTGGCGTAATGCAGGAAGTTTTAAATGTGTACCGTTTGTGAACAGCCCTCAAAAATCCCACTTAATGCGCATTCATCAGAAATAATTGAAAGGGGAGCACAAGAAATGCTCAACTCGTGATAGACTTCCAACTTCGGGGCAAGTCTTTTGTAAAACAACCGAAGTATGGAATTGTCCTTATTTGGTTTGTTAGGGTGATCGCCACTCTCTTCATCGGATGGATGTCCAAAATTGCCTTTAGATCCATTGCGGCAGATATTTTTCTGAGATCTATAAATTGTAGTAATATGTTATATTAATACACTCATACATAATTTACACAGATTTAACCTTTCTTGTTGAATGTGACTTTCCTCGTCGTAAGTTCGCCCAATTGTCAGTAAAAGGTTTGTATTCAATGAACTTTTGTCCCGGAAACCACAAATCAATGACTCAGCATCAAACTCCCCATCGCTAGTGCTACTTATTTCAATATCAAGTGGTGCCGAATGTAAATTTTCATCAGAATGCTAAATTACATGATAGTAAGAACATTTCACTCGACACTAATGAGTGAGTTGTAGGTTAATATTAAAAATAATTTTAAAATTTATTACTAACAATAAGACAAAAGATCATGTAAATAATCAAGTTTGAATTTTATTAAAAACTATATGTAAAAATGCAATATATTTTCACCTTTTCATGTGTTCGAGTGTTAGACGAGTCAACAATCTTTTCTTGGACATGTTGCACCCGCTGGATACTGAAATCGCCTATTCTCAACGATGCTTCTGTTCGATGTTCTTTCGGCGAGAGGCGAATTCGACTACAGAATCTACTTAAGTCGAATGTGAGAAGTAGAGACTTGTCTCGTTGGCCGGGAGTTCCCTGAAAAATATAAATAATTTTAGATCTTATATCTTTATCTCTTTTACAAAAATTAATGTCACCTTTGGAGATTGAACAAAATCTTCGCTGACTCGAAAAAACAATTTCGAAAAATTGAAAACAATTTCTGCCAATAAATTGTCTCTGCGCAAGATGGTCGAGTCATCCCATGACTCATTCAATACCTATTTAATTGGCATAATGGAATATTTATACATATGTAAATTTAAACTACTTGCAAAATTTCTGTTTCCATTCTGCGCTCCACTTCCTCCAGTTCAGGGTCCAATATATGTTTTGTTAGTTTGAGTGGACGCATGTTTAGATATATTGCCTCATTCACATCTTCATCAGTGTTTTCATTTTCGCCTATAAATGAAACTATTTAGGTTAGTGTTCAACAAATTGTTTTTTTCATATCTTTGATTGTGTAATATGATAAAAAATGTTTAAGTTAAGGATATGATTCATATAAAAAACCTTTTTTGTCGCCTTCAGCAAACCAATTAGTCAACCAACCTAACCACCCTATTGGTCGATTCGTATTTTGAGATGGATTAAATTGTTGCGGTGCAATTTGTTGATTCACTAAAATTAAAAAATAATAATAATAAAAGTTCGTAATAAAGGACTGTTCAGTTCATAACCTGGTGCATTGATTAATTCAAAAGTAGTGCTCTCATTATTATCCTTTTCATAATTTTGTTTCCGCACAAAAATTTGAAAAACAGCCTCACGAAGAATGTGTAAAACCTTAAAAATTAAAAATCAAAATTTTAAATAATTGAACTTTCAAAACATTGTAAGTGAATTCAGAATCGTGCTCAATTTGCTTGATCAAAGCTGTGTCTTCATGTGAAATTGGAAAGGTTGTTGGTAGAGATCCACTTAAGTTAAAAAGGTGGTATTGGCAGTTACATATTACCATATATTACCATAAATATTGCATTTTTAATGTTTCAAAATTTTAATAAAAAAAATACCCTTTCCTATTTATATCCATGTACAATTCTAATCTCCTATTATATGCTCGACAATAAGCGTTGACAACTTTCAGACGAGCAATTATTGTTTTAGGGGAATAATAACTTTTTGACCGTACATCCTCCATCATTCGACCGATGGCAAATCGCCACCATTGTTTGGGACTAAAATAAAAAATTAATTAATTGAATTAAATAAAAAAAATACCTTTCATGTACAGAAACTACAGGACGCCATTTTCTATGCGGTCGTGCCCTGTCAAATTGGGCCCAATCTCGCATAAGGGATTGAATTTGGACAAGTTGTTGCTTTTTGAGTTCAAGTTCAATTTTTCGAGAACGAATATCCAACTTAATAGGAAATATGAATAATAAATTCGATATTCGCTGTTTCATACCTTAAAACGAGGAATATGAGACATGCGTAATGGGAATCTTGAAGAGTTCTTTTCTATCCTAATTTCCAGTGAAAATGGCTGAAGAATGAATAAATTGGTTTGAATAGAAAAATCAGCTTCAATTTGCTCCTTTAATTTCGATATTTATAAAAATTGCAAATATTTAATTAACTCACTTTTAATATATTATAAGATGTTTCGTGCATTGGTTCACTGTTATGCTTAGCTTCTTGTGGATTCCAATAAATAGAAAATCCGGTGACGATTATTTTCTTAAAAATATTAACTCCTTCTACCGGTTGAACAAAACCAGGACGCTAAAATTTGGATTATTATCAGATATTTTCATATTTAACACTTACCCAATTCGAATTTGTAGTCTGAATTAGCAATGATTGAATTTTTATACCAAAATTGTATGAAGGGCATTCATATCTTATGTGCGCATTTTCTAATATCACCTGATTGTGAGAAAAATTGTACTCTAATAAGGATTATATTTCGAATAAAATTACTTGAATATTATTTGAGATAGTAGAGATTAAAGAGGCGCCCCACCACGAATCTTGCTCTTGGTCATCTTTGGGCTCGACTCCAATATGTGCTAACAATTTTCTCTAAAGAAATTAAATTTACCTATATTTTAGTAGACTAGTTTCCTCGGTTATTTTTAAGGCAAAAATTTATAAAACCAAGAAAATAGTAATGCAATTTGGAATTTAAACGAAGTTGAACACAAATTTTCATTTAAGATTAAATGAAATACTTTAGTTAGATTAAGAATTAGCCCTCACTTTTTAAATCCAACATTTTTTAGAAAAGGATTAAGAACCTTGTGAACCATTTCTAATTCGTCCAACATTCTTTCCCGCATCTGTTGCTGATGTTTGTCAACAAACTCAATGTCATACATTGATGTGCAAGGTCCTAACTGTACCACGAAATCGGTCATCTTCAACACCCATGGCTGACTTCGAATGTGGGTCAATGGAATTTGAAGTTGCAAATTCCCGATCACGCCACATTTAACTTGGACCGGGATGTCGAATTTGCGCAAAGCAGTTGGACGCAAAGGCACATTCTCAAGATCAACCTTTCCTTTAATTAAAAGAAAAAATTATTTACTCATTTACATGTAGTGGCTAGTGGCAGGCAATATCAAGATTCAAGAATGTAAAAACCATTTTTTGCGTAAAAACAAAGAGAAAAACTTTAGTTTAAAAAACGGGCGTAAAAATGGAAAAACATTAAATTAAATTTATACCTTGCAGAAGTGCTATAGATAGCTGATCAGTGTTCAGTTTGAAATAATCACCCACATAATTGTTCAACACCCAAGCAATCAAACTTTCAATCATATTGTATTGCGTTTTCAAAACAATTTAAGTCGATAAATCTGTTTGGGAATAAAATTATCAATATCATATTAGCAAATTCTAATTTTGATAAACAAACGAAATTACAGTGCTCAAAAATTAAAAAAGGAACAAACAAATTTGTTTACCATCAAAAATAAATTCCTCTCCCTCCTCCGAACTCCGAATACTGATTGGACAAAATGACATTCGTTTTGGCAAACCAACCACTTGAATTTTTAGGGCTAAAAAAGTAGCTAGCTACACTTATTTTCGCTCGCAAACTGTTTACTCAGAAAATTTATTTTCGCGTAATGCTCTTTAAAGCGAAAAAAACAAAACGCCAA
>JAQIYK010000753.1:0-12293 GCA_034700465.1 Rotylenchus robustus | reverse complement strand
CCGGGCCAGGAAACCGGCATCCACCCCAAGCCGGCCCGGAAACCGGTCCGGCGATTTTGGAAATTCCGAACTCTAATGAATAATGCAGTGGCAGTATCCAACAAAACGCAAAAATAGCAAATTAAATAATGAATAAATATAGTAATGTCATGAATAGTAATGTGAAATAGTGAAAAATAATTGAACGTCAGCAACGGCGAAATTTGAACAATTACTAAGAAATAATATGAATGTCGTCTTGTAATAATATTTCGGAAATAATTATATGTATGGGTTGTTGTATCGTTAAAGTAAAAACGAACAAAAAATTACGAGTTTGACGACTTGCAAACACATCAATTATTATACGTACGTATTATCATCAAAACGAGATACAAACCTGTTTTCCGCACGCGGTACATCTGTCAACAAAAAAATATAAGAAAAATTGAACCACCACTCGACCCAAGGGCCGTCGTAAAGGACACTTTCAAAAATTGAAATAAAACGTTCAAATTTTCAAAAAATTCACTAATGATAAAATCAGTAAATGACAAAAACGAAACCTAAGAAATTTTCATTTCGAAAAATGGAATATATAACCTTGTAATTTAAAAAAATTGCGACAGTCCTGCTTATCCCTCCTGTCCCACTAAACAACTACTCACTCGTGCACTGTTTTGGCTCCTCCTCCGTCTGTTTCGCCACCACTTTCGCTGCCAAATAAGGCCGGTCCCACCGTCGCGTTGCCGATGGCCTCGCCCAGCTCCAACACGTTGATTGTCTGCAGCTTGGACATGGTTGTGGCCGACGAGGCAATGTTCGGATGCATTGTGGTCAGCCCCATCGAGCCGACAATGAATGGGGAGGAGGATGAGGAGGACGAGGTGGTGACTGTGGTAATGTTGTCCAGGACGAATTGGTCGGAGGTGGCCGATCTGCTGGTAATGCCAGCCGGCGAGTCCAGCACAATCAACTCATTGTTGCTGTTGTTGCTGGACTGGTGAAGATGCGAAGAATTGCGCCGATGTCCAACAACAAATGAAGACGAGAAAGAGGCATCCCTTAATTGGCATGAAGTGTGTTTTGATCGGTAAATACATATGTTTTTAAATAAAAATACTCCTTTTAGCTTAACTGATTATTTAATCTAAATTTGACTTTTACGCGAATGGGTGGGTGCTGGGTGCGCTGCGCATCACCCACCCATTACACTGAACACTGTTTCGCCCACCTTCAAAAAATTAAAAATCAATATTAGTGTTCTTTATTTTAATAATGGGAACTTGGATTCAAGATTTATTTGATAAAAAAATACGAACATCGCCCTCGAAAATTTATAGAGGAAATTTTGGATTTTTTTCTGGAGGAGTGATGATAAAATAGAAAGAACAGTAAGTTTTAAAATTCATATAAACTTTCTTTTTAATCCAAAATATATCTAACCTGGCTGTTTCAGTTTCCTCCATGCTAGTGTCGCCTGAAGGCGGCGATGTTCTGCTACCGGTCTGCTGCTCCCTCTTTGAAGATGATGGCGGCCCAGGGCCGGCAGAAGCCGATGCTGCGGAATAAGAAGATGAAGAAGAAGTGAGCCACCGAAAGCCACCACTCATCATCACCGCATCGTTGTTGCTGAAATTGTTTTTGCAATTTTAGAGTCGTTTTTTTTTAACTTCTTTTTGTCGGAAATTGATCTTTTTGTCCTTTTTCCTTTATAAGAAAGAAACTTTAATATAAAGTATGAAAAAATTGTCAAATTTTTATAGCAAATCGCATAGTTTTGACCAAAAATGACTATTTTCTGAAATTTTGGATGTTCGCTACGTTGTGCAACTTATAATTAGTATCATTTTTCACAAATTAAATGAAAAAATAGTACATCATTTTGATGTCTTTTTAATTTTCAAGACTTGGATTTTTCATCAATTTTGATCATTTTTGATTTTTGAAACATTGAATTTTTTAACCAATTCTACTGAATAAACACATATATTCTGATTGAAAAATGGGATCCAACTGCCTATAAGTGCCCCTTTTCTCTCACATTACCACTTTTCCTTTTTTTTCTTCAAAAATTTGTTGTGAACATTCAGAGCACTTCTTTTTTGAAGGAGTTAAAAAGTGGAATGTTGAGAAAAAGGGAAGAAAAAATGAAGGAAAGATAAACAACGTTGAAAATCCCCTTCCCTTTCGCCTTCTCGTCCTATTCCTTGAATACTTACTTCTCCAAACAATCTTTTTCCCTTTTATTCTCTACGATTATATTATGTTTTAGTGGGGTTCCCCATTAGGACCCTTTCTTCTTTGGTATCGCTATATTATCACTATTAATAATGTGGTAATCAATCACTATTTCCACCGCCTTATCTTTTCACCTCCTATTTTCTCCCTTTTTATGAATCCGTTTTTTTCTGCTCAGTCTCAAATTTGTATTAATGTCTTTTTTCAAGTAAAAATGGAAAGGTTGTAAAATAAATGGTATGTTTACGATTGAAGAAAGGTAAAATGACACACTAACGTAATAACTAATAACACCTTTATTGCCCCAGCGAGAGAAATGGGGCGTGTTGTCGTTTTTATAAATATAATTAAAAGGGAATTGAGGAGGGGAAGCGAGCAAAATATATGCACCATAACAACAAAATGCAGGCCCGTATCTAAGGGAAAGCAAGTGGGATGGGAATCCCCACCGAATACTGAAAATGTCCTAAATTTTCTTTAAACAAATTCAAAAATTCCCCCCCCCCAATTCGTATTATTACAAGGGAAAAGACCCAAAAACCTAATCAATATGCACCATCTTGTAAGAAATTCAGTCACCAACTTTTCTGTTTACAGATCTGATTATAAAAACGAAAACTAAGATAAAATGTACAAAAAAAATTGATCATAAAATGAAATTTACTGGTACGATGGGGTTGCCGAGGTTGGAAATGAAAAAGGAAAAGAATCGGTAATTCCCTTGTCTTTCTTTACTTCCATTTCGCATCACATTCATTCTTTCTTTCTTCCCCCTCTTTTGATTTTCTGAATTAGGTACCCCTCTCTCCCATCTCTATCTTTTTTCCATTCTTCCCCACTTGTTTCGCATTATCGAGGACGGTCGGTCGTCGAAAATTTGATGGGGGAGGGGAGGGAGAGAATGCAATTTGGAAAGGAATGAATATAAATGCGATGTGGCGAAAGTACACTCTTTTTTCGCTTTCCTCTTTCCTTTTTTACTTATGAATGCGCAGGGAATAATGCAGGCGCACAATTGTGCAAATTTTCGTTGCGAAAAGAAAACAATTTTTTGTTGCGAAGAGTTGGAGAAGACAGGGAGAATAAGTGAATAAGGGCAATGATGTTATAGTTGAGTCGAAACAGCACTTTCCCCTCGATGAAGAATGCTGCAGCATCGATTTTTTGCCGATTCGCTGCGTGGGAAATGGTAAAAGAGGAGGAGGAGGAGGAGGAGAGAAAATGGGAGGAAAAAAGGAAGAATATATTATGTATAATTGAACGGGGGAATGGTGGACGGGACTACTTCGCTTGATGAAGAAAATTTTAGATAAATGAAAATTACTTAACTAATTAAAAGACTACAATTTTTGAATATTGAAAGAGCACGAAATGTAATACCAATTTGGCGTGCCGAGCATTGTAGTTGCAGTTTTTGCATTATTAATATTATGCTCAACAGTTGTTGCTGCTGTTGAAGTTGACGGGTTAGTGGCGGCGGTGGTAGTCGCCATCAACATCGACGAGTGCTGGTGGTGATCAGTGGGAGGGGACGAGGATGACAGCAGATCACCCGCTGCTGTTGGCGATGACATCTCGTCCTGTCTTGATCAGAACAGAGTAGAGCAGCAGAGACTAATGATCAGCGGCGGCGGATGACCATAAATTGATGGTGTTGTTTGTGTCGTTTCGGGGTTGTGGTAGCGTATTTGGAAGAAATGAATAAGAAGGTGATGAGGTTGCGTGGTTGGTTGGTTATCTAAAAATAGGAAAGGAAGGGGAAGTTGATTAAATTTGCATAATTGGGTCGCGAGTTCGGGAGGGGAAGATCCCAAGCCAATTAAGTCCGCTTTTCCGAGGGAGGGGTGGGGGATATATATTTATTAATATATATAATATGTGTACTCAAAGGTAGTAAAAGGGAAAAATTGAAGAAAGTAAATATGAATGAGATACTTATGCATAGGAGGGAGGAAAGGGAAGAAAGAAGGATGAATCGATTGTTTCTTTACCCCCTTTCCCCACTCCAAAGGGCATTGAAGCGGGTAGATGGATGGATTGGATGGGGGTGGGGAACGATAATAAAAATAAAATATATATTGCTCGGCGATGGATGGTGGATAAATTGGGTGGATGTTTGGTTGGATTGGATGTTATCTATCCGACCGACCGACCATCCAATTTTATTCTCCGTTTCGCAACAATAAAAATAAATTGTAAAAAAAGTCGGACGAAATGGACAAATAAGAAAAAATGTAAAGGGCGAGAGGGAAGCCAATCAAGGGTTAGTCAAACTTATCCAAATTCCAAATTCCAGTTTTTACCCTCGTTTTTTGGCGTTTTTGTTTTCGTTTTTAATATTTCGAGTTTTGATTCAGCCCTGAAAGGAGGGGAATGCGTAAGGAAAGAGGCAAAGAAATTTGCCAAATTGAATGGATTTCATTTATCCATTTTTCAGAGAACGAAGTTTTTCCAGGAATTGAGAGACATAAAAAATGTATAGAATCGCTTTTGGAAAAGTTTTTGTTTTTCAAGATAAGAAAAAGATGGAAAGGAAAAGGGGAGATAAGAAAGAAAAGTTAATTCGTTTCATGGAATGGGCGAAAAGTTAAAAACATCCGAATTCTCTCCTATCTGGATAGATGAGATCGTGAAGGGTGGGTGGGTGGAGAGGTGAAAATTTTTTCAAATTTTTTACTCATTTCGATGTATCAATTTCAGCACGGAGGCGATGGAGAAATATGTGAGAGTGGATGGAGAGATGGATTTGATAGTATGAAAAATAAAAAAAACCAACGATCATCATAATTCGAAAAATCGATGATTCTCTCAATAATGTAGTGTATATTATATAGTGAATAGTGTATAATTGTGCATACAGGGCTGTCACAAAAGAAAAAATCGAAAGTCGCTCAAAATACCATTTTTTACTACCATAAAATCCAAATTTTAAAAATGACAAAGAATTTTAATATTGGAAAACGCGTTTTTATCAAATTTTTCACCATCTATACAAAAATTTATTGAAAAAATGCTCAAAATCGGATCAAAATGTGGAGAAAAAATTGACAAAATAAGAAGTCGAAATTCTAAACTCGAAGAAAGTGTAAAGAAAATTAGAATTGCATAATATAATTTTGATATATGCAAATTGCAAAATTTCAAATTAGAATTTGTTTTATTTCTACATTTCGATATAGGTATGTTTTTTTTTTATTTTTTTTCAAAAAAATTCTATTTTGGTCTTTGGCAATCAAAGATCGGATAGAAAGCACAAATTGTAATAAGCCAACAACTAATTTTAGTAAGTAGTTATATTTTAGTTGTTGACATAATTAACTGCTGTTTTGGGGTCTAGGCAATTTCTTAATGTAAAAATACGTATAAATACGTGTACACTGTACACCAACCATATTTTTAACCAATCATCAACGCGAAATAATTAATAATCTAAAAAAGATGCTACAAATCTTTGGTAGAAAACTAAGCAGCTAAAAATCAATCTAAATATGCCTATTTGGATTAAATTTATTATTTTATATTTTTTAAGAATTACTGCGAAAAAGAGAATTTAAAAGCATACTGTGATTTCGCCAAATTTCAAGATTTAACCTAAACGATTAATAAACCGAATTCACATAGTAGCGAACATGTCCTTTTTATACAATTTATTTTTCTTTTTCTTCCTCTAAATTGTTAAGACCGAAATAAACAAATTGCATATCAACAAATTGTGGAGACTTATCAAAAAATAAACATTTTTGCTGCTGAAGTGGCGAAAATATTTTCATACATTTTGATAACAACGTGAAGTGAAAATAAATCACTTTGCTTTTCTGCAACATACAGCAGCAGGAGAGTGAAGCGAGCGGAATTTGGAGGAAAGAAAAGGAAGATATGAATGAAGCAAAGAAAATTCGATCGTCCAAAACAAATATGTATGGCCAATTTTAGTACAAACATCGAAAACCCCGTCGAGGAGGAGCGCGTTGTTTGCTTTTCGGCGAGTGAATAGAATGGATGGAGGAGAGATTATTTTCGGCGGTCGGTCGGATTTTGACTGGTGGCGGAAATAATGTGCGCCTACAGCAAATGAGTGAGTGATGCGAGAATAGTACTGCTGGAGGGGTGGGAGAGAGAGAGAGAACGGAGAATAAAGAGAGAAGAGGGAAGCAGAGAAAGAGAGAGATGGATATAGAGTGGGAGGAGGGTAAGGGGGGAACAATGGATGTTTTAGGGAAAGGGATGGGGGGATGAATGTGAGCGAGAGGTGATTCGCATCAATGGGTAGTTAGTTGTGAATTGAATAAATTCAATTTTTTATTTGTCAAGTGAATTGAATAATGGAACTTGTCAATTGCCACTTAACAATCCGCATCCTCTCTCATCAAAAACAAGAAAAAAACTTGGACAAAATATGTTCAAATCAAAAAAATACGCTGTTTGTTAGTAAAAATAAAATTCATAAATGGACCCTTTGGTTTTGTAAACACAGGGATATTTTTACCATTGTTTTAGCAAAATATGCGTTAGTATCAAAGTTCGACAAATCCCCCGTAACTTCTCATAATTTATCTCCCAAAAGCCAATGTCAATTTCTCATTTTATCCCCAACCATTACCTCAATCCTTGTCGACAATTCGTTCGGCGCCGTTTTCGTCCACAGAACAAATTTCAGCAATTTCAGAGATTTCAGTCGGTCACCAAATGTTTGTTATCGTTGGCCGTCACTCCCTCATCGTATTGGCGAACTAAAATTGCAAATTGAATGGATTTTGTTGTTGTTGGATTGGTTTTTTGCTGGGAATGCGAGTGAGCACATAAAACAGCCGATTCAATTATTCACATTTTTGGACGAGGCAGAAAAACGACGACCAAATGCAAAAAAGGAGAGATTTGCATTGCAAATTTGTGGAAAATTTTGACATAAAAATTTGGATTTTTATTACCAAACATTAAATTTCTCACCGGGCTTTTAATAAACCATCGTCAGCCTCCCCCAATAATTCCTAATCCCTGTGGGGTGATTATGTGCTAAGCTGCTTTTCTAGTTTCGCGATGCTACCATACATACCTATTTTGGAGATTAACGGGATAGATATATAGTAATTATTTACTAATTTATTAGTAAAAGATCTTGTGTATTTTATAGGCGCGACGATCAAAAATCAGATATTAAAAAAAAGAAGATAAATTTGCTGATGAAGGAAAATTTGCTTTATGCAAATTTGTTTGAGTCTAATCTCCCATTGCTCTTGCGAATTCATTATTCATTATACATATCAAATATTTTATCATTTTCATGTTTTGGTTCCTATCTAAAAATAATTATTACCCATCCATCACTTTGAAAGGGGTTGTGTCTACTTATCTAAAAACTTAAATTTCGTAAAAAATTATTGTATCAATCCCAAAAATAGTTGTTTAGCATAAATAACGAAACGAAGTTTAAAATTTGCATTAATTTTCTTAAATTATTTTTCAATTTTTCCATCGGACAACTTATGCAAATGTCAACATCATCCATTTAGATGTTAAATCTGTGCGAGTTTTGAAAAATACCAAATAAATAAACACATAAAATAAATATAAATAGATACATAACCAAAAATAAAACGAAGCAATAATAAATTATAGTAGCTTTGTTTAAAATGGATAGAGAGAGAGAGGAGGGAGGGAGGGAAAAGGAGATTGGCAACTCTCCAAAAAGAGAGCGTGTAAAATGTAATTGTGTTGTTTGGGGAGGGAAGAACGAAGGGGAGGGGAGCCAGCGAGGGGAATGAGATGGATGGATGTGGATCGATTCTGCCCCTCTTGGGAGGGGCAGCTGTGGTCCCCCCATCTGTGTACCTCCCCCCCAGCCCCCCCCTTAGCTCACAAACAACACAAATGAACTAAAATTTGATGGAATATAAAGTCGGTCGGGCTGAACATCATTTGTTTAAAAGTTGAAAGTGTAAACAAAAAGCCCCGTTGAAAGTTGAGACGAACCGCCCAATATTCAACACACGACACACAAACAAAGCTGTTCATGTTCAAAACACTTTTCTCGGTTTTATACGAAAATTGAACATTTAGAGCTTTTAATGATAAAATGAAAAATTTAAAAAATTATGAAATTATAGGAATTTCCCAAAATTTTTCATCAAAGTACTTTTTCCGAATGAATTTTTTGCTCAAAAATCATTCAAATATGGCTTACTTAAGTCTTTTCTCATTCAAAAATCGAACAAAAAAATCACAAAATTCGCCCTAAGAATAGAAATTAAGGATTGGTTACCTCCAACCCCCCTCTGAATTTCTTGGTTACTAACCTAATGTGATGTGAACCAAGGAAAAAGAATTATAGAGCTTGCCTTCTCGCAATACTCTCTATGGTTACCAAATTTTGTAGAGAATGGAAAGGGTGAGTAATAATTTCGTAACCAACAAACAAAATTGCATTAGTAAATGGCATTTAACCATATTAGATCTGTGTAGTAAAAATGACTAACAAGATTTTTCGCCTTTCAAAACCTGCAGGCAGGCAAAAAATTGGGAAAATTGAAAAACTCCATTAATAGTAAAAACCCATAAGTAACCCTTCTTAATTTTTGAAGCGCAGCAATGGGAATTTTTTTCTTTGCCCTGACTAATTTAGTTAAACAAATTACACCACCCACTCGCACTCCAAGCACACGACTTACAATTAGATGATCCATCCTTTTGCTCGCCAGAAATGATCGAACCTCGTGGAGCATATAATTTTGCTTGATGAATATGAAGAAGTGTTGTTACAAGCATATTATGTGTATTGATTTATAATATAACCATGTGAATTCTAAAAAAAGACATTGATTATATTACACCATACAAATTTGTACTATACACAAAATTTACACATACATTTAGTCGATGTAAAAACGTGTCAGGACATAATACCTTTTTTGAATCAAATCTACCAACAAACAATTGTATAAATTTTTTTAACAAATTGATCAAATCACTGATATAGTGGTTTTCTCCGAACACGATTTATTCAATGTCTTGCTCTTTTTGAATTCGTATTTTGAAGCGAATAGGGGAAAATGATAAAAAAAAAGAGCAAAAAATTTGTTTCGCGTCTGCTCGTCCTCTTTTTTCACACATTTTTTCTTTCGTTTCGATAGATGAAAGAACTCGGCAAATAAAGCTTGCTCGGAGAAAAATACAATAAAGTTGAGAAGAAAAGTAATAATAGGATGCAAAACCAATCATAACGTAATGATGAAATGAGAATAAAGCCAAAAAGATAAAATAAAGCAAATACAAAAATGGAATGTTTGTTAATAAATATCAAAAATGAATAAACCGGAAAAAGAATGTTATATAATTAAAAAATATCACGTCAAATAAAAATGATACGAGAATAGTTGCCAATATACGTACATACATCGACGTGAAACCATGTTTAGAACTGATTATTTATTTATCGAAGTAATCAACTCTTGCACCACTTTCGAACTTTCCTTCTTCCAGAAGATGGATTAATTTCCGAACTGTATCCGCGGGGGTGAGCAGCTTTCTGTGCAAACTGATATCATGTCTTCGTTCGGAAAATACCTCGCGCACGGCTGCATCATAGCTTCTGATGTGATTTTTATAATTTTACCATCTTCAAACACGAAAGAAAATCTCGCAAAACTCACTTTTCTCGAACTTCCACGTGCATGTTTGTGTCGACCGGGCCGGGTGCATAATTCAACACTCGACATTCTGGATGTTCCACAGCAAATGCCCGAAAGTAGGCTTCTCTCGCGGCTTTTCCGACCGAATATTGCGTAAAAGAGGAGTAAGCTTTTACGGAAAGCAACGAAGTGATGTTGACGATGAAAATTCGACATTCCTATTATAAAAAATTATGGAACTAGTCCATTAACGGGGGGGGGGGGGGTAGGGCATTCCATTAACGGGTGGGGGAGGGCAAAAAATGCGATTTTTTGCTCAAAAACGCATTTTGTTACTTTAAAACGCGAAAAAAATATGCCCTTCCCGTTAATGGACTAGTGCCAAAATTATAATCAAGCTCCTAGTTCAATACATAATATTGTACCTTTCCTTTCTTCAGTGTAGTGTAGATCTTGTTGTTCAGCATAACTGCTGAAACCAGATTGGTCTGCAAATACTCGTGCCATTGTCCTTCGTCATTTAGCTCCGACGACCTTTTGGCCACTTCCCCCACTGAGCCAGCATTGTGGATGAGAAAACAAAGATCGAATGCAGCAACTTCTATAAACAGAAAATTCAAATAACATTACATCATCATTAACTTCATTTTAACTCAGCATTTTTTTTAACTTTGTTGTTATACCTTCACTAGCTCGTATTTTGTCATCAATACCATTAGGCACAAAAGGTTGTTTCAAGTCAGCAACCATGAGCTCTACCTTTGTTGTAGATTTTCTGAAACTCAAGTTATAGATGTAAGAGACCAATCGCCGAAAACGCATTATATAAATATTTAAATATAGTGATCAAATATAGTGCTATTACAGCATAGCAACTACTCTCAGCAAAACTTTTCACCCGAGTCAAAATCATAGTAAAATTCGAGTAAAACACAAATTCGATCCTTATTACTCTCATATATTACCCGCTAAATTTTTAAGAGAGCAAGTATAGTTTTTACATGGATTGAATTTTTAAATAAAAATCAAATTCAATTTGAAAACAAACTCACTCTTTGATGATTTGCCTTTTCACTTCGTCCAGCGCTTCTTTGCTGCGAGCCAGCAAAATAAATGTAGCGTTCAATTCTTTTGCGTTAAAATATTTTGCCAATTGCAGCGCCAATTCTCGGCCAATCCCTTTGCTGGCTCCAGTCACCATGACGAGCACATTTTTGCCATTCAATGTACCTTTTAATTTTAGCGGTGGCGAAGATGTCATCTGAAGCTGCTAAAAATGTTTTATTGGCAAAAAATGTGAAAAATGTGATAAAGGACCGTTGACATAAGAACAAACAACATCAACAAACAACGTCGGTATAAAATTTTAAAGCTTTTATTTAAACTAAATTATGGGCGAATTATACAACATTGAGTATTTCTAAAAAGTATTGTCTAACTTTACAATATGAGAAATGGACTTTCAGTAAAGTTCACACAAAATGATGTATAGGAAATGTAGTAAAAAGATGATTATGTTAAAGTTTTTTGTCTGTGGTGAATGCTTATCGTCGTCTGTTAGTATTGCTAATTTTTGATTGCTTATCAGTTATCACTCATTTCACAATGGGAGAGAAAAAAGATTAACGTGTGACTGGAAAATGAGAATGTCGCCAAAAATAAACAATGAGAAAAGCACCTTAATACAAACAAATATATAAATATCTTTTAAAATTTTAGTTTTTTTTACTTCAAAAACCTTAACTCTGAAAACATTTTGCTCAAATTGTTCGCATTAAAAATGCCGTGAATGATGATCAGTAAAGTAATGTTACCCTGAATTAAATCACAACTTTTGAAATACATCAAATGAAAATGCATCACAGTCAATCAGTTCACAGCGTCCGCTTGGCCCAGAATTATATCAATTATTCGTTGTCGATTCGCATCGCACAATTGTGAATAATAATACCGGGAAGCAGAATTGTAGCCATCTTTGACCATGCCTGTCAATTTGCGCTGTCCACTTCGAGTTATATCGCCTTTCAGCGCACTTGTGCCAGTGTACTTCAAATAAATAAATAAAGAAAATTATTTAGAACATGTGGAACATAATTATCGGGAAGGGATGAGTGCACCCCCGTAGCTAGGGGGAGGAATTCACCCCCCCCCGAAATGTCAAAAATTAAACATTTTTAATAGGGTCCCCCTTTGTTTTTCTAAATTAGCGAAATTATCATTTTTCAATAGAATCACTTCTTATTTAACCCAAAATCAGTCAAAAAAAATTGGCTCTCTCTCTCAAACAGTGGCGGTTCCAGGATTTTCTGGAGGGGGGGGGGGGGTGCGCACCCCAGCACCCCGGGGGTGCTGGGTTAAAATTTGGCGACCTTTTTTTTTATTCGCGCCCAAAAGTCGATTTTTAGGGGTGCATTTTTATTATTGCAGCGAAAAATCGATTTTTAGGGG
>JAQIYK010000752.1:0-12293 GCA_034700465.1 Rotylenchus robustus | reverse complement strand
TTCGGTCGTTTCAAACTCAACTACCTCCCCCATTAAAATACCTATTTTTTCCCCGGCTAGTGGATAATAAATATTTTTAATAAAAATATTAAAATATTGGTTTATTATAGTATAAAATATTCCATAATTTTGTCCAAACAATCTATACTTTCAATAATTAAACTTTTACCCATTTCCGTACAAAAAATAGGTACACGTGTAGTTTGTATCTTAAATTTTCAACGACAAAACTTCAAGTTGATTATTTTTTTATTTTTTTTGAAAACCCGTGGCCTATACCTATGTGTCGAAAATTTTCAAAAGATAAGTTCAACATTGGATTCTCCGTAAAATTTAGCCTACAGGTTATTTTTTGATTTAAAAAATAATAGCTTTGATAAGCAAAATTGGTTTTGCCAAATCGACCAAAATTAGGGATACAAACTACACAAATATTAAAAAATATCATATCATTTTACCCTTTATAAAATATTTTAATTTTATTTATTTTTTGTATTTTCATTTTTCATCCAAAACTTTCAATATTTTGATTTTTTAATCGACAAGTTCTGGTAATTTTAAAAATTAAAATCGAATTTATTTGTTTTGTATTCAATTTGTTTAGAAATTATTATTATTTTCCAAATGTTTCTAAAAATTTCATTTTTGTTGACTATTTTGCTCAATTCTTCAACAAGCAAATATATTGGAAAACACCCTGAAAATGTGTCGAAAATCGAAGATTTTCCAAAAATAGTCCAAATTCGAACAAATTCATTGAAGAAAAATTGGATACACCAAAAAAGTGGCAAAATAATAAAATGGAAATATTTCTTGATGAATTAATAGGTATAATATAAGATATTATTTCGTAAATAATATATCTAAGAATGAAAAAGTTGGAACTTAAAAAAATAAAAATAAAATTTAATTTTTTTAGATTTGTTGGAGGCTGATTCATTTAGAAAAACTCCAAAGTAAGTTTTTTCAATCATGATACCAAAAATAAATGAAAAATTCAATTAAATAAATTCGATTAATTGTTTTTATTAAATTCAAAATTTTTAATTTAAGGCAATCAGCTACTTGGGCCCTAAAGAATGGATGCGAAATGATGTCCCAAAAAGACAAATGGAACAACATTCAAGAAAATCCTAAACTTAATCAAATTGGCCAGGAAATCACCATGAAAATTTGTGGAGTTCAAAACTTCGATAAAATGGAACAAAATGCCAAATTTTGGACTGAAGAATTTGGAGGGAAAGCCCATCTGATTCAAACACTTTCAACCATTGGACTTCAAATTTTAATGAAAATGCAGCTAAAAGAACATAAAAATGGGCAATTTAACTTAAAAAATCTTGAATTTTATTCAGTTTTGGATAAAATTTTCAATGAATTACCCGGTGGAACCGCGAAAAATATTTTAAAAGAATTTATCGAGAAAAAGAAGCGTAGCCAATTGTTGCCCAGCGATTTGTTTGGGTTGGTTGTGCAAAAGTTGTGGCCCTCAATGATAGATAAAGTGGATTTGGACAATGAAAATTCAAAAAATTCAAACGACAAAACGCCAAACAGACGCAGAACAAAACGCCAAGACGCCGCAGGCTTTTTGGAATTTTGGCGGTGGTTATCGGGGTCAGCTTCGTGCTCAGAAGTTTGGGACCCATCTTAGCGACTCCCTTCGTTTGGGTGATCATAGCTTTTATCGTCATAGCTATTATGATAGGCGGTCATCGCCAATGATTTGAACAAAAAATTGGGTGAAGTTTTGAATTACCGTATTCCGTTTTATTTTAGAGGTTGTTTTTTAGGTTTTTAAGAGAAAAAAAAACAATTTTTAGGTTATTTTAAGCGAAAAGCGTAAATTTGACCAATTTAAGTTGATTTAATTTGATCAAGTAAAAGGCGTATTAGAAAAATGATTTGCATTGAAAATCAAAAAATCGCTTTAAAAAATAATATTTTTAACTATGCAGAGGCTGCTCTCGGAGCTGGCTCTGGAACCGGGGCAACACTACTTCCCTGGAAATCTGGGGGTGGGGTTACGAGGAAATACGGTAACTTTTGAGGAGAAATTACCTATTCATTCTCTTTTTCGCCTGTTTCTCTCCATTTTCCACTGTCTTTTTCACTTTATTTTAGTTTCTAATCATTTTGGGTTAAGAATCTCATTTACAAATTTTAATTTTAAATTTTTTTTTGAATTTTTTATTCTATTATTATGTATGGAAATTATTCCTTTTTTTCTAAATTTTTTGTGTTTTTGTTTTTATGGATAAATTTTGAAATAAAAAATTGGAATGCTGCATTATAGTCATTTTGTTAGTAATAATAACCCCTAAATTTTTCATCCCAATTTATTATTTTATCCTATTTTTATTTAATAATAAAATAAAATAAATTTTTTAATATTGTCAGAAATTTTTGTAATTATTTATTTAATGTATTGCAATAATATAATTGACGAAAATAGTTGAAAATTAGAATACCCCTCAAAATCAGGAAAAAATATGACAAAATCAGGGCAAAAAAGGTTCAAATTTGGGAGACTCCATTCACCGGACTAATCTGATAAATCGATCCAAGTCCTGCTTATAGTTGATATTTAAATTTGAATTAAACATTTAAATTTTTTAGATTTTTTAATTTTTTAAATCAGACAAAATGAATATATCCACCATACTTTTTAAAGCGATTATCCTGCATTTCGTATTATTTATCTGCTATTCCGCGGCTACCCGACTATTGGGGATCCGACATTTAGGGAGAAAATATCATCAATAAATTGTTCAAAAATTATGAAAAATTATGTAAAACTAGCAAAAAAGGCCAACATAATTGATATTAGGTAGTTTGTGATAAATTTGACATTCTCTGCACTTTTTTGACTTGGTTTTGCGGATATTTTCGTCCCTAATTGTCGGGTCTCCAAATGTCCGATTCCCAATTGTCGCGCTACGTATTCCGCAGCAAAATATTGCCTTTGATAATGTTCAAAAAATTGAAAATTACCAAAAAATTGGAATAAATTGGACGAATCGGAAAAAATTGGTGGCGAAATTGATAAAATATTATTGGCAGTAATAATGGGTATATTTATTATTTAAACAAAATAAATTTCATAATTTTCCTTTTTTAGACCAATTGAACCCCGATTTTGGTAGGGCCGGACCGGGCCAGCAAAAATCCGGCCCGGTTTAACCTCTGTCCCCTACTACGTTTATTTTGGTAGACGTCGACATTAACAATGATGAATAATTTACCAAAATTGGTGCAAAAAATGGAACTTTGTTTCGTTTGGGTTGTTTAATCAAATTTTTGGAAAAATTTGAATGATTTTTTAATTTAATTTCATTATGATCATGTTTTTAATATTTTTATTCATGTAAATTCAACGATATTGATTTGTGAATTTGGATATAACAAAGCTTGAGATCAAAAATGGAAAAAAAATTATTTTAAAATTATTTTTAATTATTTGAAAATAACCGTTTTTTAATATTCCACCAATTTTACATTTTTTCTCAAAAAAATTTCGAATTTTTTAAATCTTAAAATTTGAAATAACCATCGGAAAATAGAAACCCCCTCACATAGAAAAATAATAATGTAATTTGATTTTTGAAATACTGTAAATTGTTGCGTATCTAATAAAAATGCAAACTCAATTTAATTTTAAATAATTATTTCGGATTTGATATTTTTAATTATTTAAATATCAATTATTATCGTCTATTTATTAAATAAAATATTTTTATGCAAATTTAGGAATGTATGTAAATTGGAAATATTAGGGAACAAAAAATGTGTTTAGCAATGAATTGATTATAATTAGGCAATACATTGGGGTGAAATAGTAATCTAATAAGCCGATGATGAACCCAAATTTACAATTTGGGCAACACAAAGTACAAAAAGTAGGTTAATGAGTAGCAGGTATACGGTAGAATATGAGATATCCAAATTCTACAAAAATTGTGTGAAATTTATCTATTTATATTTAGACACGAAATTGATGAAAACGGTGAGTACAACAAAAATGTAAAAGAGTAAATAGAAGACGATCATAGAGATGGTGAGTAATGAGTAAAGTACGGGTACGGGGAACCCTTATCAGGTTGAGAAGTAAGTGTGTGTTAGAATCCTGTGAACCGCGCAACTATCACTAATCCGAGTGAACTTTGATCAATGGACTTTGTTTTCTGCACTTTGAACTTTAGACTTTCCTCCGCTACTCCGCAATTGATGGAATTTGCAGTGTCACTGCGGCTGAAGCCGTACACGGAGTTGGTGCGCATGTATTCCGTCGGGTACTCCACCTCGAGTTGACCCCCAATTTGGGCGACAATGAGGGACTTCGACTGCTTTGGGCCGACTTGCTGGAACCCTCTTTGGCACTTGCTACTCTAAAATTTTAAAATTTTGTCATAATGCTAAAAAAATGAAATTTTTAGAGCGGAAACCTGTCTAAAATTTTAAAAATTTAAAAATTGAATTTAAACTAATTAAAAAACCGATTCTGGTTAAACATTTTGACGTATAATTTTATTTAAATAAATGAAATTACAAAAATTGTGTCTTAGATTATAAAAAAATCTAATTTTTTAACCAAAATTTCGCCAGTTATTCGAATTTAAAATTTCCTTTTTTGTTGTAAATTCGCACCTCAGCAATCCGGATGAATTGCCTTCTTCGTTAACAAGTTCCAAGTATTGCTCGGATTTTAGGAAGCGCGGGTAGCTGTCCTTGGCCATCAGTTGCTCGATTTTGTTCTGCGCCATGTTGAACATGTCCATCCGGAGGAGGGGAGCATCGGCAGCCAGCGCCGCTTTGGTTGCCAGCCTCGTCTGACTGTCCAAATTCACCTGAACAAATAAAATATCATTTTGCTTAAAATAATTATAAAAATAACAAATATAATTGTTTTTTGTTTTTGTTTTCCCATATTTTTAAATTTACAACTCAACTACCCCAGCCCCCAGCAGTGGCTCTGGTCGATCTTTAATTTTTATTATATTTTTAATTTATTTTTATTTTTGAATTTTTAGTTTTATTTCAAATCCACCAAAGATTTTTTTAAATATTTGAAAAATGATAATTTTAATAAATTACAACATTTATGGCATTACCCTTTAAACTATTTACGACATTATAGGTAAAATGTTAGAAAACATCGAAAAAATTATTTTCAAAATGTCGTCATATGTCGTCGAAAACATAATCTCCTTTTTCAATGCCCATGATATTTATAGTAAAAGATTATCTGATTAAAGATTAAGGAGTGGAGATATCGAGATTTGAGCTTATTTATATCGCCTTATAAACGGATCGGCAAAAAAATCGGATTTTATGAAATTCCTTACTTTTTGGCTCTTTCCGATCATGGAATTTGTAACCTATTTGGTTTTTGGGTGGGTTTTTCGGATTGTTTTTTTTATTTCAATTTTTGGATGGATTTTAAAGATTTTTTAATGTTGGGAATCAAGGATTTCGATTTCGGTTTTTTGTTTTTTGTCCCACTTCTCACTGCCATATTATTATAACATGGCTTCTTTTCTCAAAATACTTTTTTTGCAATGACATTTTATGATGTCAATAATAAGGTAGGCATTTTTAATATAGTCGAAAAACAAACATTATTAGGACACGAAAATCCAAAGGTGATAATAACAACAAGTATGTCGACCTTTAATACTTTAACCCTACAATTTTTTCCGGGAAAAAATAGATTTTGTAACAAAAAATTACCAAAAAAGACAAAGATATTTTAATTTTAATAAACAAATTAACAAAAAAAATGCAAAATTCGTTGAATTTTATTTTTCAAATAATTGTTTAGAAAAACCAAATTTCTCGACTCCAAAATTAAGCGTTATTTTTATTTACCTCGAAATTTATTTATTTAATTTATCATTTTTTACCCAAATAAAAAGCAGTATTGTTGCCTTTTTAGGTTTCTTAAAATAATTATCAAAGTGTGCTAAATTTTTATGAAAATCAAATATATTAAAAATTTGAATGTGATTTAATTTGATTATTATTTTTTGATTTTTTAATCATTTTTTTGGAATTTTACTTCTTTGGGTGCCAGCTCCTTGACATAGGTGTCAAATATTTGGTGTGCCTTGTTGACAGTGTGCTTTTTGATCTGTTTCATGCGCTTGAACTCCTCGCACTCCAACCAAAAGTCCAGGTTCTCCTCACTGAACTCGGACTGCAGAAATTCGCGGAACATCATACAGCCATCTGAAGAGAGTCAGTCAATAGATGAGATGGAAGTAACCAAAATTGAAAAATTACAAAAAAAATCAAAAAAAAACCATAAAATATTTTCTAGCTATGGGACTGAAATTGGTTCATTCTCTAAATTTTTAGGAATTTTAAACAAAAAATAAAATTTACATTTGTGGGAGAGGAGGGCATTGAAGGACTCCTGCCAGATGCGGCACTCCTCCCGAGACGGGCACAGCACCGAGGCGGACATGCTGAAGTCCAACTTGCTCTTCAGGAAGTGCAGCGTTTTGCCGATGGCACCACTGCAAAATTCAAAATTTTAATGTTCTAAAAATTTACTTAAAATTTTGAAATTTTTAATTTGTTAAATCTTTTCCAAATTAAAAGAATTCAAAATAAAAAATAAACAAATAAATATTTGGAAATTATTGAAAATATGAAAAAAATCGAAATTTTATCTAAAATTTTATTTATTTTAATATTTTTTAACTAAATAATTATTTATTATTTTTTTAAATTTACAGTGTTGTTTTGCGCTGCATTTTGTCGCTGAACACTCCGCCTGTGGTCATGGAATTGCGTTTGTCCAGCATCCGATGGTGAGGATAAGCTTCCCGAACCTTTAATTTTTTGTTTTTAAAAAAAATTACAAATTTTCCAATGTTATTTTTCAGGATTTTTAAAAATACTTCCTCTTTTCTACCAATAAGGTACATCATTCTAATTCCCCTGTTCAATATCCATTATTTTCAAGTAAACATTTGTTTGGGTTGGGGATTAAAGAGTCGTAATTTGCTTGTTTTTAATTACCTCTTGCTGTTATTGACAAAATTTAAAAAAAAAATAAAAATTCAAAAAAATAGTTTTGAATTATAATTTTGAATTTTTTAAACTTTTTCTCTTATTTTGAATTAAAAAATCCGAGATTGAAACTCGAGTTCAAGACCGAGATGTAATCTTGAGATTCGAGAGCTAGGTCGTGATGTTTTAATGATAAAAGACCCGATGTTTATTTAGTTTTTTATTTAATTCTTTTATTTATTCAATTTTTTTATAAAATAACATTTTCGATTAATTTTTTGTAAAATTTCACCCACCTCCAGCAAGTGCAGTCCCGCGCCGCTACCAGGCGGCGAAAATGTGAATGAGGCGACGCGTCGCACGGAGTCCGTTGCGGCCAGCGCCGCGGTTGTTCCGCCTCCCGCGGTCTTCGCCAGTCCGACTTTCCGTTTCGGGGTCATCGACTTTTTCTTCTGTTGCTGCGGCTGCTGCTGTTTCTGGTACTGCTCCGCGTCGGTGGCAGCACACTCCTCCTTGTTCGGTGTTGAACCTCGATGAACGCGCTGGGGGGCGTAGTCGTGCTCTGATTTCTGTAAAATAAATTAAAAAATTTGAAATATTTATTTCAGCCTAAAATTTAATTTTTGAAATAGAACAAGATTTTTATCCAATTTGATAAAAAAATTATGTAATTTATAGGTAATTGGTTTATGAATTTATGGCACCAAAAATTGGCCCAAAACAGGAAAAAACAACAAAAAATGCGTTGGATTTTTCGAAAGTTCCGGCCAGCTCAGAGGAGGTCTTTCTCCACGTGACTCGAACTTCCGCTATATTTCCAAATAATATATATTTATAAATTTTTCAGCTATATTTCCAAAAAATGACATTTATTCACGTGAACCTGGAAATATACTGTATCTTTACTCCAATCTACTGTATTTTGTAATTCAATATTCAACAAATAAGCAACCTTATTGTTGCCTGCAGATATTCCATTTGTGTAGGCATTGTTGTTGGCCAAGTCGACCACAACAATTGGCGAAGTTGTACTGCTTCCGTCCGATGAACAACTTCCTCGCCCAGTACCACCAACCTTTAATTTTTAAAATTTTAAAATTTTTCGAAAAATTATTTTTCGACTTATTTTTTAAATTTCTTTTAGTATTTTTTACCTCGGCACATCCACTGCTGAAACTGTCTATCATTCCGTCCGCTCCCGGCACTACTTCAGCAGATGCTGAACCTGTCCCTGCTCCGGTTGAGGTAGTAAAACCGCTCGACGTAAAGTCGGAGGTGGTGGTGTCTGCTGAAAATTTTTTAAAAAATATTAAAAGACCTAAATTTCTGGAAATTTAATTTAAAAATTACTAATAAGATAAAATTGAAAATGCGATTATTTGGACATTTAAAAATAAAATAAATACATAAATTTTATCGGATAAAAATGATATGGATCAGAAATGAATTTCATATGAATTTTACAATTATTTTAATTGATTTTTTGGACAATTTTAATGAAAATCGGAAGTGTAATGAAGCCAGGAAACTCCTAACCGGATACAGGAAATACTACTAAAATCCAACTAATTTTTAATTGTTTAAAGCATTCGTAAAATGTGTTTGCCGGCGGAAGGTCCGCCGGAAAACTAAAAAAACCAATTCACTTTTTATGTTATCAAAAATCCATAAAAAATATTATCGAAAAATATTATATTTAATTAATAAAAAAAATTGCCACAATGTTGCATCATAATTCATAACAGCAAAAAATTAGAAAAGAAATTTGCAAAATAAAATTGGAGAAAAATATAATTTAAATTTTTAAATAATTGAAAAATTTGGATGTTTTGCGTTAAATTAAAAGATATATTAAAAGTAAAAAGTTGTTCCTTTTTTGTTGAATAGTTTACCCAACCCCCAAAAAATGTAATTATTTCTGGGCAATTATGAACCAATAAATATGTAATTAATCATTATTGACATTTTAACCAAAAATTTTAAATTTCAAATTTTAAAGTCCAAAATATAGCTCAGTGGTAGTGAAATAGGACAATGCTGCAAGAAGTTCACGGGTTCAGTCCCTGTCTGGCATAAATTCTTTGCTTTTTATTTATAGATAGATAGCTTATAGGATTTTTGCCTAATTGCACATTATTCAACAAAAAAGTGTTTTTTTTGCACCGAAATTACTTCCCTATTCAAAAAACTAAAGTGATGCAAAATATGGTTATAAAATTTAAAGAAAAAAAAATAAAAATGGGGTTATTATTTTTAAAATAATAGGGAGAAATTTTGAAAAATTCCATTTTTGTCCTACCCTGTTTCTCAACGTCATATTTGACATATAGCTTCTACTCAAAATAAACCCAATTTTTGGAATGACATTTTATGATGTCAACAACTATTACCAATATATTCCAATATATTTTTGACATTATTTTAAAAAATGCTGAAATTTTAAGAAAATATAGAATTTTCCGAAAAAAATGTTTCAAAAAATTCCAATATTTTAAAAATTTCAAAAAAAAAGGTGAAAAGTAGGCAATATTAAGAAAAAGATTTGTCGATGTTAAATTATTTAAATACAAAAAATTGTCTTTATGACCTTTTAAATTTTTCCAAAAAAGGTAATTTGTTTTGTATGGAATTAATTTTATTAGTTAAAATCCTAAATAAAAAATTTTTAATTTAAATTTTTTCGAAGCGATTTACTTGTATTTGCAGATGGTGGGGGTGCTGCGGGCAGCAAGGTTACGGTAGCGCATGGGCCGCCCACTCTTGGTCCAGTTACTGCTTCAACTCCACGCGTCCGTTTGTAGTCCACCGCCGACTGGGAGCTGGACGAGTTGGAGGTGGTGTAATGGGACGAGTCGGCGCCCGACTCGGCGCCACCAATCGGTGCCGTTGGTTTTTGAATTTGAACTGGCGCCAAAAGTTGGGTTATGTCGGCGCGACCTTTGGACTTTGGGTTGGCACAAAGTTCGGAGGAATAATGATGAGCTCCATAATTGGGTGGTCCTCCCAATGGGCCGGCACGACCGCCAAAATTCCATTCAGGTTCGCTCATCATCTGAAAAATTAAAAAATTTATATTAAATAATTTTCATAATTTTATCCTATTAAGAAGGGCATTTCAGTATTATAATGATATGTGGCCATAAAATTTAAAAAAAACTAGCCCTATTAGGCCAATAAATTATATAGAACAGTTCAGAAAAATTCAGAAAATAGTAATAAGCCTACCAAGACCGAGGTTATTAGAACGAAACACACAAAATAATTGGAAACATAAAATTGTCCAAAGAAGATTCAGAAACACCAATTATTTATCAGAGCGCAACATACACTTTTGGAAAAATAAACACTGTCGTTATTAGCAAAATTATTCTTGAAAAAAGCGAAAATTCCAAATAAAGCAAAAAAATAATGTAAAAAACAAAACCGTCAAAAACTCTCAAAACATCAAAATCTCATAAAAATCCAAAAAAAGTCGAACAAAAATGATTAATCACAAAAATTTCATACCGTGAAACGGCTCTTCAACACGTCCAAAAACATTGTTTTCATTGTAGAAAATTGGGAATATTTTTAGAGAATTTTTGCAAGAATTTGTGGAATATTTGCTGGGGCTTAAGTGGGTTTTATATATGGTGGGTATGGGCAAAAGCCAGTCGTCTCCGCCCCATTGACGTAAAAAGTCATTCGCGCACACCCAACAAAAGTTGCCCCAAATGGTATTAATGTTATAATGTCTGGACTCTGGACAATAAAAAAAACAGGAAAGTATTAATAATCCCACCACCTTTTTTAATAAAACCAAATCTTCAAAAAAATTTAATTAAAAAATAAAACTTATTTTTTCGACCAAAATTGTCCAATTTGTTATTTAATCAAAATTATTATTTTGTCTGGCGAATCCTTAAAATATTTAATCAAAAAAATTATATTTTCAAAAAAAAATAATTGGGAATATTCTCTGTTTTTATCACTGTCCAAAAATTTAAAAAAAAATATTAAAAATTTAAGAAATTACAAAATATATTTGAAAGCTCAATTTGTCGTTTTTTTTAAATGTCACAGGATATTTTTTGTTGTTAATTTGTCTTTTTTAATTAGACCAAAAAGGTGTCCAAAAATAGTAATCTTTTTTCCATAAGACTCTGATCGTGATATGATCTGATGATCGCATTTTATGGGCTTTTTATTATTAATTATCATTTGAGTCAAATGATTAACAAAATATAAAAGTAATCCCAGCAAAAATATTGTGGTGGTTAAAGTGATTGGCGGAGAGTCGAAAACCCAATCTTTTTTATTGCTTTCCTTCCCCGTCCGATTGACGCACGGAGAGGGAACTCACTACAATCACCAAAATGTGGTCGAGAAAAATAGGGGGAAAATGGGGAAAAAATGGGGAAAAATTGGGGGAAAATCACATAAAATCCCTATCTTTTTTGTTGTTCAGAAGGTCTTCAATCTTCACTATCAGACTTAACAATAGCAAAATAATAATAACAATAATTACACCATTAATTAACAGTTTGTGTAATCTTTGGGCCTTCAAATGTTATTGCAATTTTGCTCAAAAATAAGGCGGAACAAAATTGGAAAAATATTTAAAAAATTCTACCCGAGTGAAATTTTGGTACCTCGGGGACGGGAATTGTAAAAACAAAAACAAAAATAATAATTATTTATTTTTATAATTAAAATTTTTTATTTCGAAAAATTGTTAGAATGCCGCAAAATTTTCTAAAAAAATCAATTTTTGATTTGAAAAATTTCAACAAAAATATTTTAACAAAATTAGATTGGATCTTGAATTTAAGTACTAAAAGTACACAATTTAATTTTACTATAACTATACTTTATCTGTTATCATTTTTAATAAAAAAAATTAATGTTTTAAACAAAATTCAAAAATTTTCTTGCAAAAATCGTAAGAATTTTTCTTGGCAAAATCGTAATTTTTGGCTTACATTTTTGAACATTTAAGCCCTCCAAATGGGAGGATTTGTGAGGATTTGTGGGGGAAACTACTTTAGAATATTAATTTTAGTACGATGGACATGTTCTGCAAGAAATATAAAAAAGGTAAAAATGGGATTTTAATGGACGGAAAATATTATGGCTTTTTTTGGCCACACAAACAGATTTTCTCGCAAAGGCCACTCTGGGGTTTCATAGCAAAAAAATTGGATAAAATTAGTTTTGGGATCAGACATATTTTAAAATTAGTTTTGGGGATCAGACATATTTTTCTTGCAAAAGACACAATGAAAAAAGGAAAAAAC
>JAQIYK010000751.1:0-12297 GCA_034700465.1 Rotylenchus robustus | reverse complement strand
GAGCATATTTTTCGATTTTCGAGCATATTTTATGCGCATATTTTGCCATTTTTATATGCATAACTATCCGAGCCCTAACCATTAGAAATGGAGAAAGAACCAAAATAAAAAAACGAAGAATCAAACTTTGTTTGTTTGTTTGTTTGAAGCACTAAACGAAACAACCTTAACTTAAATATAATCGTAAGATTTTTATACATCAGTTAAATTTGGTCAGAAACAAAGGTTTTTTTCCAATAAATTTCAAAATCTTGAGAATACTTTGAATTTTGAATACTAATAATTTAGATGTTAATAAGCTTGAAACTAAATACTATACAAAAGTTTATAAAAATTACAGAATATTCTAATTTGGGAATTTTGAAAATAATAATGATAAACTAAAAAAATAATAATAAACTTATCTGTTAAATAAAATGGAATATCCTGTTAGGAATTTTTGGAAAATAATATAAAAATTAACTTGTTAAAAAAGGCTTTCACAAACTTCACACATCAATTTCATTTATTAACTAATAGATAATAATGATGTGTAAGACTAATCTTAACTTAGAAAATTAGTTTGTAAAGTTTTTTAATTTTTCTATATATTCTGCGCAGTAAATGCCATATGCCAAGTTTAGTCAAGTGTCACAAATACACAAAGCGGCACAATTTTCCAAGATTTGTACTCATCAATTACGGCGATGAAGGCAACGATGTGGAAACTGTGTGGTATCTCACTATAACTCTCTCTCTTTCTCTCTCTGTTAACCTCTCTCACAATGTTTCCGTCTTATTACCACTGCCATTCTTTGCTCGATTAATACACTTTATGTTTATGCACCATCTAATTGTAAGTCTAATAGCTTCTCTCCCACAGCCTATGATGGGTTGACATTGTTTGGTTAGCATTCCCAGCAACACACACCGACTGATTAATGTGCAAAAAACAACGCGCCTTGGGGCGGTGAGAAAAGATTTCCTTGGAAACGGATGGAGAGGGAGAAGCCCCTTGGCCGGAGCGAGTAAAGGTATCAATCACTTCGGGCACTTTGGTTAGTATGCACCGCGGCGCGACACGCATGCGCCAATTTTGCCGCGCCCGCCACCGCCAGCCAACCCTACGCTAAGACAATGTATGTGTAAATTACCTTTTCCTCTCATAACATCACCAAGCGACCAGGACCGACACCTTAGATGACCACCCACCTCAAACCATCTCATCACATCGCCTTTTGGCACCACCACTCCCGAATCGCACCATACACCAACCATATATTGGAGTACAGTCCAACTGGGCCACGAGCTAACTTAGCCAACAAAACCATTATTACCTATCATAGTGGAAATAATAAAATTAAAAGGAGATTGTGTTTGATCCCTCTTTTGGGTTCACTTTTAACAAATTATCATCTCTAAAAAATATAAATTTAGCGCATAAAAAACTGACAATTTTGTTTATTTTTCACTAATCCACAAAGTTGCTGGCAAATGCATTTTGGCCTTGTAGGAAAAATGGAAAAACACTGGTGGCCATGTTTTTTGGCCGTTGTGGGGGGTGGGGAAGTTGACGAGCCCCGATAAACAATTGGTGGTTGAGAGCAGGGGAAATCTTGTCGTGTTCTCCTTATTGTGGCCAAGCCTTTGGCCCCTTCCTAGGACCATCTGGCCAATACACATTTCGCACAAAATTTGCTCTAAAAAATGTTTACATCGCTGAAGAAGAGCCCAAATACATTCTTGAAGAAGCACTTTTACAACGATGAGGTCCTTAGAGAATTTCTTCCCTATATTTTGCTATATATTTATTTTTAAATTTTTTCTTGGCATCGCAACTTGACACCCGTCCGAATTCTTTGGAGAATTTTCGAAATTTTTAAGGAAAAATTTGAAAAAAATAGTACATTTCACTAACAGAGATTCAAACAAAATTTCCAATATATTTTTTCTCCAAAAATTCAAGATTATTTTTATTTTTAAAAATAATTTTCCTCACGTCTAATGTCTACATCAAATGATAATCATAGCAATCTCATTATTCAATTATTCTTATATTACAGATAAATTATCATAACGATGCCAAGGGGTGCCACGGCAGGCCCAACCCATGTGCGTCTGACACCGGAAAGTTCACGCCGCATCCGAGTGTACAGGAATGGTGATGCGCACCACGCGGGCATCACGGTAGGCCTAACAAATGTTTGAAAATTTAAGTGATCTGTAATGGAGCAGAGCTGCATTCATTTGACAAAAATTCCAATCCTCGGCCCTAACATTCGGTTCAATTTTCTTTCCTAAAATTTTCGGTTGCAGATCATTAATAATTTTGTAATTTTTATTTTGCTATTGCAAATTCTGTCTGGATTTTTTGGAAAGTATCGATATTTTATTCAACGTTCTGATTAATTTCTGTGAAAAATTGATTACAAAGGCACAAAACAAAATAGGTAAGGAAAAAGGCAACATTTGTTAAACTTGCATAGAATGTCTCGAGAATAAAGAGGCGTTAAAATGCATTAGAACAAAAACTAAGATTGTGCTCAACACACGTCAAGTGCACAACATTGGCGCACTTCTCGACGCAGTCAGTGAGAAAATTGGCTTGGTGTTGGGCTGCAAGCGGTTGTACACGCTGGACGGCACGCCGATCACCTCCATGGACCAGTTGGAACACAACAAGGTTTAACCTAATCTGTAAAAATTGTAACAAGTTTTGCATAAAACTTTTCTAGAGATCGCATCACAAATCTCTAATCAATTTTCTAAAAAATATTTTTCTAAGCACATTCAATGCCGGTTTCAATTTTTGACTTTTGATTTTAATGTTCCCTGTTTCAGGCCTATGTGGCGTCCTCCAGCACGTTCACGCCGGCACAGTACGGTCGTCAGCAGTCGTCCAGCAATCTGTTCGGTGGCAGCATGCGCCGTGGCAGTGTGTCCGGCGTACGCTCCTCCACCTCCAATGTCTCATCCGCCGACCCTTTCGCCCAGTCCAGCGCCTCCAAACAGTCAGCGCCAGCGTCGCTTGGCGTTCATGTACCACTGCGTCAGTCTAGGCAAGTGGACCAAAAGTTCAAAAAATTAGGGTAAAAGGTAAAAAGTGGAAAATTTGCCGCAAAAATTACAGTACAAAAAAAAATTACAAAAAATCCAGAGTATTTACTTTGAAAAATGCAGCTTACCTAGAACTCCATGTGTGTCTCTTTTACCTACTTATTCTTTTTTAAATTATGCTGATTAAGAGATACCGTTTTTTCAAATAATTTTAACCCTTTCATTCAACTACAAAATGGAAATATTTAATGGAAAATATACCCGTGGTAAAAAATACATAAAAACGGTAACATAGCACAAAAAACTGATGACTGATAAATTTAGGCATCTTTTTAGAAGCATCGAGCCGAGAAATAGGCCGGGCGCGGCACGCCCGCCGCCCACGGCACCTGCAAACGGTCCAACAACATTTGGTCGTAGGGACCGATCGATCAGCAAGAAAAAGCTGGCGGAAACAAATTCCACAGGGAAAGGGTTGGAAATTTAAATCGGAAAAATTTATTTTGATTTTTGAAAATTATTTAGATTGAAATAATAGCCAGTGGGAAATATTTGAAAATTGACTTGTTATTATAAGTTAAATTGAATAAAAGAGACAATTTAAATTCGAAATTACGAGAAAACAATTTTTAAATTTAATTTCAGACTCAAAAAGACCAGCAGCAAGAAAGAAGGGCGAGACGGAAGCAAAAAACGAAAAGCATCAAAGAAAAAAGGTTTATAGAAATCCTATCGAATAATTGATCCGAAAATACGATGCGAAAATTAAAATTACTAAAAATTACTTGGAAAAAACTGTCGCCTTATTTAGAAAAATGAATAAAAAAAACATTTTTGCAAAGTACCTGACGATGCATCACTGCCTCCGGCAGCTCCTGCCTTCACTTCTCCCCCACCTGCCTCCATAGTTGCTCGAACACCCTCGCCGGAAGCTGAATTGGTACATCATCAGCAGCACAATGATGAAGATGGAGGAGCAGTACCAGAAGATGAACATCCCCACCATCATCGTCATCCAACGGAAGTGGAGGTGGTGGAACACAACGAGGAGGAGGAGGAGGAACGAAAGGAAGAGGAGATGCAGGACGAAGAAGGTGCGAAGAAAAAAAAGCGGAAAATTTGCACCATTTTTTTGGCACCCAAAAAACACCCTAAATTCGAAAAAAATTCACTATCGAAACTTAATGTTTAAAAAATTAAAATTTGAACCTATAATTTTTTGAAAAACATACAAAAGTGGAAGAAACTCAGAATCAGAACTTGAGAAAAATACGATCGAAAAGTTCAATCAAAAATTAAATTTTTAACTTTTTAATAATTTTTCAAGACATTTTAAGAAACATTTTAGGGGCGGATAAAAACGGTATTTTTTGGAAATGTATATTTATCTAATATAGACCACGCGCCGGAGAGTCATCGAAGTTCGGAGAGAGCTCCAACTGCTGAGGAGGAGGAAAATGCTCGGGAGGAGGAAAATCATGAAGAGAAGAAAGTGGAAGATTGACGGAGTTCAAGATAAACAAAATAATTATTTACAAATTTTTTAATAGTCCCAAAAATTGTGGCAAGCACTAAAGTGATGAAATTTTATTTTTTCATAGTGAAGGATACCCATATGCAATTTTCCATAATTAAGTTATTAAAAAAATAATTTTTTTTTGAATAAATTGCATGTGTAATATTTTGCATTTATATTCACATCAGATACCCCTTTTTAATTAACTATATAAAATTAATAAATGTTCATCGAATGAGCTACAAACTACTAATATTTTTGGGACGATTAGACAATTGCATCGGAGAACTTGATGGAATACACCGATTTGTAGCCATTCGGGTCCTCGGGGTTGGAGTTGCCACGCATCTCACAGAGATGAAGCTTAACATTTTAAATTTTGTTGACAGGACCCATGTCTTATGTTCTGGAAAATTTGATTAATTCGGATTTTTGATTTTTTAGATTAAAATTTTTCTTTTGAGTTTAACAATAAGTTGCATAAATGTCGAAATTCGGAAGTGAATTTTCTAAGTGAAAATCTAAAGGAAAAAGCGTAAATTTTTTAGTTAAAATATTCGGAAATTAGAGGAAAGTATCCTGAAATCTCTTTTTGTATTTCTGACCCATTTCCCTTCATTAAACTATTTTTTATGCACAAATTAAATGTTTCTTTTGCTATTTTCTTTAATACCTCCTCCGCGTTGATCGGATCAAAATGGAGTTGGCCATAACGCTCCAGTATAGGACCGGCGTCGATCAGAGTTCGGCGCTTCTGTAAATTTTCGGGAAAATTGTTGGTGGCTTTGGCTCGCTTCTGTTGTGCCTTCCCGGGCAATAATAATTCCCTTCCCGGTAGCTCCTGAAAAATCAAAGATTAGGCAAAAAGCTAAAATAAAACCACTCAGAAACACCGGACACACAGGTCCACTCAGGTCAGGGTGTGGACACAGGTGTCCACTCAGGTTGCCGGACAGAAAGAATGTCATTACTTTTTTGATTTTTTAATGTTTGGTGATTGGATTGGCTTTTGATCAGAAATCATCAGAGAAAGAGTTCATTGGAGGAGATGTCAATGATAGTTATTAGAAATTTTTAATGTGTACAAAATCTATTAATATTTTTAATGACTTGTACTGGATATTTTGCAATTTTAGAAAAATGCAAACTCGCTGTATATAATTTATTAGAACTCTTTAAAAAAATAAATTGAAATTTTAAAAAATTTTGTTCGATAATTCTCTGGGGATCCCCAGTCACATGTGGGCACCCCCCCCCCCAATTGGAGGGAGGCGTAGCGATTTTCGTAAGGGTGGCGCAGGTGCGGCGGAAATTTGGAAGGGGGAGAGAGATGCATGGAGGCGCGGGCGGGACCTAGGCATCTAGGCAGGCGAAAATTTTTTGGGGGAAGTATTTTATATTTTTCCAGAACAAAGGATGGGATAACGATGATAGTAGGAGTGAAAATTATGACAGTGTCAATTCGATAATTGCAATTAATTACACCGTTTTTCTGACTTTCGATTTTTCTGAAAGTTGTAAGACCCCTATCATCGTTATCCCTTTGATTTTTCTCTTTTTTTATCCTTTTGACCTTCCCTTTCAAGCCTACCTCCCAAAGGTATTTGGTGTTCAGCACCGTCAAATGCAACATAACATCTTTGGACTTTCGCTTCTCGGCCAGGCCAGTCTCTGTCAGCGCGTCGTCGATCACATTTGCCAAGCGTTGTAATCTAATGATACAACGATTTCAAACGCATTATAAAGCTCATCATTTTCAAAGGCAAAAATGGAAAATTAAAGTTTAGGACGAATTTTGGAAAAAATTTCACAGCATTAACAAAATATAAATTCGAGCATTAACAAATTATAAGTGATTTAAATGAATGTTTGCTATCCTTACAATTTTTTGGAAAATTCATAAATCTAAATTATTTTTTGTCTTACCTTTCTGACTCAGTTTTAGCGAATAGAACACTGACTTTGTCGGTTGGTCTACCGACAAAATGCTCCAAAACGGGGAATTCCATGTATATTTTACCACGACTTCCTTGCAAAATTTCCCTTAAAATGTTAGGATTTTATTTATTTTTTAATCATGTAACCTCAATTTTTCGGACTTAAACTGTTGCTGAACCAATTGTCGGACCCGTTCAATCTCCCCTTGCGTAAACAGTTTGAGCACACTGATTGTCAGATGCAGCTTGGTAGGCGGCATGAAGATGTCCAGATTTCGGCACTCTTTCTGAAAATGTTTTTTTAATTTTTTAATTCCAATTCCAAATTAAAAAATTAGAAGATTGGAGACGGATGGCGGATCCGGTTTCGGATAGAATGAACAAAGATTCCCTATTATAAATGTATATATTTCAATTAAAAAATTACTGAGGTTTTAAAAATCGTTTTATTCTTAAATGTTCCCTTAAAATATTTTAAAATTATTCGCACCGCCAATTCTTCGTCCTCACATATGCGCTTGACCAGCGCGGTGAACTGATTGCGCAAGTTGGCATCAAAAATGGGTACTGAAATGAAATGAGTTGGCAAGGCTTGTTTGCGAGCTTCTGCCACCGCTTTTTCCAGAGCATCCCGGCACTGTTGCACGTGGTGGGCCGACTCCGTGGAAGTAATTTCGAAAATATTAAAACAAAAATCAATTTTTCTTAAAATTTATCATCTTTTTAATATAATTTTTTATATTTTTGTAATAAAGTGAATGATTTTTTTTTAATTTAAATTTACTATTTAATTAAATTGTTCGCCAAACTTACTGGTTTCCGTCTCCCCTTCGGCACTGTGCTTCTTTGGGTAATTGATCCGGCAACGGTGGCTTGTTTCCGTTTTCTTCTGTTTGTGCCCTTCCCGTCCCCGTAATAGACCAACCAATGCCGCAGGGACTTTAAGGCTAAAAAACGTTCGACAATTTAATAGGACCCAAACATAAAAATTAAAAAATCAGCCTTATTTAGACAATACCTGTCATAGAAAAACTGCTCCTTGGCATCATATTTTACAGTGCCCACCAACTGGTGGACATCCGTCTGTTTCTCCGTGTACAGCGCACCGTCCTGCGCAATCACTTCTACCGTTTTACGACTGGTATGTTTTGTAACTAAAAATTAGTTAAATTTAAAAAATTAACCAAAAAGTAAGCTGAAAATTTAAAAAATGAAATATGAAACAATAAGTAAACATAAAAAATAAAGTAGATAAAATGAAAATAAGTTAAAAATTGGTGTTATTCATTTAACTGAAAATCAAATAAAAAATAATAATTTAAAGCAGATGAAAGTTTTTGTGAAGATAAAATCTTAAATTGGAATCAAATAATAGTCATTTTTATGACAGCAGCAATTAAAAAAGATAAAATTTAAACAAAATTTGTTACTTTTGGGGCGTTCATCATCATCGAGCTCGGCAAGTTCTTGCACTGTTTCGGCTGTCAATGCCGTCGCAGAAATCCGAGATGTAGCTCGACCATTGGAAGGGGATGGCTTTTCCGAGGCGGAAGAGCTCCGACTGGCAGAAGTGCTTGGAGCTGAAAAGAAAATTAAAAATAATACACCACAACATTCATTCATGCACAATAACTCGAGTAACTCATGCACAATACCATTCATTCATTCATTAACACTTTTTTAGTTTTTACTCGTTTAAGGATTTTTGAAGCAAATATACACAGAGATTGAGGAAGGGAGAAAATGAAAAATCGAATAAGAAAATGGAGTGAAATTAAAGAAGAATGTTAAGGAAAATAAATTATATATGCAGATAAAAAAATATTGTAATTTTTAAACCCTTATTAGTAGTACAAAAACTGAAGCTTCCAGAGTTAGGAAGTCAAAATAACGACGTTGAAAATTTTGATTTTTAAATTTTAACCCAAATTTAGACGAAATTCAGGCGCACTCGGAGAAAGTCGATTTTGACAGTCGTAGACGAGTTGTGGCCAGTTAAGTTGGCTAATTTTATTGGTGGGACTGCCAATTTGGCCCACTGGCAAGTTGGCCTTTTGCAAAAGCGTTGTTTGGTTGCCAGAAAAGCGAATTGGTACGTACGGTGAAGCACCGGGGCTCAATTGGCTATAGAAAATATAATGGTTTAACATTTTAAAAAGTAAAAATATATTTGTACTTTAACGCGCCTGAACTGAATCGAAAGAGTGCAGCAAAAATGTGCAGGAGTAAAATAGCAATAAACATTGATTTTAAATATATCTTTTGGGTTTCAATGATAAATAAAATTGCTGTGAATTGCATCAGTGATTGATTTTTCTTTTTTGCTAAAAGTGTTTGATTTTTTGGCTATTTTCCATCAGATTGATTTTCCCAAATATGGGCAGAATATAGGCGGACAAAACATGTGCAATGAATGTGCTAGAGAATTACAAATTGGCAACTAATTTTAAGAGGGAAAGAAATGCCGATAATATGTGCGAATATGGCTCCCATTCAAAATCATCCAAAATGTGCTCCAATCGATGTAACTCGGCGAGCTGAGTACTGATATGCTTGTAATTTTAGTCGCAACACCATAAAAACTGGTTTTCGAGCTGGTTCAAAATCATTGGAAAATTATATAACCTTTTATAATTTTTACATAAAAATAAAAATGTAGGTATATATAAAAATCTATATTATGTTACATTTTTGTAACAGTGAAAAGTTGCTCCAAAAATCGGAGCTGTTCTCCCCTCCGGAGCAATCAGGAGGGCGCTCGCTGCTCCGCCTGCGTCCTCCGCTCGCTCCGACCGAGCGCACCCGGCACCTGCGGCCCTCGCTTCGGCTCCGCAGCTTGCCCCCCTTAGTCCTCCGGAGAACAGCTCCTGTTTGTCGTGCCGGGTTCTCGGTGTTTTTATACAGCGCACCAAGAGGAGTCAATTGGAGGAGGTTTCGGATGATTTTATGTGGAGGCCCCAGAAAAAAGTACCAATGAAAAATGCCCAAATTAAAGAAAAATATAAACTAAAATTTTAACATATTTTTTCACTAATTAATAATAAATTATTCGGCACATAGTAATAATTAGATGATTTTAAGCTAATAAAATGTTAATTTAATAAATTTTATACCAAATTATTTTTTTGCTTAAAAGTTGAAATGTTTAAAACTTTAAAATTGATTAAAAATGGCCTAATATTGAATTTTTCATTTAAGAATAAATCGCATTAAGATTTAATAAAATTATATGATTTTAGATTGATTTGACGATTTTTAGATTTAAGATTTTAATGCGTTTTTTTTCGCTCAAAATAGGAAGCATTTCGGGGGGCCTCCCAACCCCCACACAGATAGGGACCGCATACACATGAAAAAAGGACGAAAATCGGCTAATAACTCAAGTGGATAGGGGAGGAGATGATCATCTGAAATACCAATTTAAAATGTGTGTGATGAGAAAGTCGGTAGATTAATAGAATATTTGAAGACAAATTTGGATGGCGCATAAATGAAACCATTTAGATTAGATAGGTTTTTAGCAGTTTAGATTTTTTAGTAGCAGTTGACTTTTGGAATCAGTTTGGCAATCTAAATTTCAAAAATCCAAACTTCTCTCATTCTCGTCACATTTCGCAATGTTTTGTCGCTCTTCCTCGCTGGTCTCTGCTTTTCCACTGAATTCAGCAGCGGCTGACGGTTGTGCTGTACTGACCATTTCCAGTGGACAGTTTCGTCGATAGATCTTATTAGCGAATAGCGATTCTAGGATTTCTCCACCCGAAATGCCAAAATAGAAAATTTTTCGAAAATTTATCAGTAAAATAAGCATTTTTCGCTTCAAATTACTCCAGAATCGCTTAAAAATGGTCTAAAATTGCATTTTATGCTTAAAATGGCTCAAAAATGTTTTTTAACTTCAAAACTGAAAATGCATCCATAAAAATGACTTTTGGAGAAAATATACTCCTAGGAAACGATTTTTGGTCATGAATAATACACCTATAGTGTAAGAATTCCCCCACCCCTCCGAAATTTTTTCTGGTTACGGGACTGTTTAGATTGTATCTTTTTTCGGTCAAATAACAATACTACTAATAATCGGTGTCGGATATGTTTTCCGAATTTGCTGATAACCTTCCTTCAGTATTTTTTGGGTTTTTGATTTAAAAATAAATAAAATATTTTTTACCTCATTCCCGACTCGATAAGTGGGCACGTCAAGCGGATTTTGCATGACGATGAGTTTGGGTCCGGTACTTTTGAAAAGAGTGCCAACACCAATAAATTGGGAAAGTTGCAGAAGAATATGTCGACAACCAAAAATTGAAATTTTGTGCATATAACTCGACCTAAATTTTATACCTAAATTTTAGTGAATTATTTTTATCAAATAGAATTTAAAAAAGTTTTTATTTTTGTAATGTATAAGTGTAATTAATAGGTAGGAACAGGATCACAGTTTAAGTACAAAAATTTTGCCCGTGTCTTTGGCGCGGCGAAATTTTTTTGAAAAGTGATTTTCAAAGAAAATTTTAATTAAAAAACGAACAAGGCGAAAAATTTTCGCGAATTTTGGAAAACTTAAGGGGACCCTCTTGCATTTCGGCCCACCTCGTTACGGGTCTGTTTGGGCGTTTTCAACTACGGAGAGTCCGTAAATAACAATATATTTTCGATTCGGAATGCTTTGAAGGTACTTTTAAGTGGAAAATGACACCAAGAGTTATCCATTTTTACCTGAATTTAACAAAGAGGGCTAAACTAATTTCAGAGGATCTCAGATTTTTGGACACTTTTTAAAAATATTTCGTGGAAATAATCTTGAGACTATTTAGAAACTTCTCAACGTTAGAAAAGATTTTTTGACGTTATGCTGATTTTAGCGAAGCAAATGAAAATTTGAAGTGCCAAAAAGGGTGTTTTTTGGATGTTTTTTTTGCGCTTTTTTGGATGTTGGTAATTTATAAAATTTTCTGCAGTTTTTCATATAGAGTAAGTAGGATAGGGTAGGTATATAGGTAGTAGCGTAGTAGCTATCGCTGTCTGTGTGCATAGCGCGATAGCCGAAAAATCCTTTTATAAAAAATATGAACGTGTATAAAAATTTGCCGCTTTATTCAATAGTATCATTTATCATATCATAGAACAGTAGAAGAGATTCTTTTTGGTTTTATTTCGACAAAATTGCAACACCAACTTATTAGCAGTATGCAGAACTTGCAATTGGAGGACCAAGAATGCGAACTTCGGCGGGAATGGAAGCTCATCTTAAACACCCTGAGCTTTTCAAACAAAAAGAGGAAGCCGCGCAAAAAAGAAGAAAGAACAAATTGAATCACAGCACAGATTGGCTTACCCGCGGGCAAAAGAAAATGAACATCCCGAAAAATTGTATAAACATGATTTAAACTAAACTCAATTTTTGAAAAATGTGAACATTGTTGTTTGTTGTTGAAAACCAGCTACTTATATTTTTTTCAAATTTTTAAAGGAATAAAAAATTAAGCGTCGGCGGTTGCCCGGGATTACAAATAAAGAATAAGTAAATGTATTAGATTTGCTCTGCGGATTAAATCCGGAGCTATCAGTAAATGTATTGGTTTTGCCGGGTGAATAGGATGAGCTACGTCCGGTGGTGCCAGTAAATGTTAGGTTGGAATATGTATCCTTTGTGTCGCATCCGATGTGGAAGGAGTTGTTTTCGTCTCTTCCGCCATCTCTCTCGCCATCTCCGCCGCCGAAGCAGTTGGAAGTGATGAGGTTGGGAAGTGAAGCGTTAGTCGCCCCACCCGGAGGAGGTGTGTAAGCGGGCGACGAAGCGCAGGT
>JAQIYK010000750.1:0-12303 GCA_034700465.1 Rotylenchus robustus | reverse complement strand
AGGAGGGGAGGGGAAGGGGAAGGGGAGGAGGGGAAGGGGAGGAGGGGAAGGGGAGGAGGGGAGGGGGAGGGGAGGACAATGGGCAATTGACATCATCACCCATCCCGGCACACTACCCCACCACCCGCTGCCACCAACTTTCGCCCATTTCCAGCAAACTCTGATCGTGAAGCGTGCCATGCGTTGCATTTGGTTGCTGAGCACCTTTCGTTCCGCGCTCTACAGAATTGAGGGCATCGCCAGCTGTTGCGAGCAGATGTTCCCCTACAGTCCGGCACAGCGCGAACGGCTCGACCCCGAGTCAGTACCTTGTAGTGGTCATGGTCATGATAAATGCCCTTATCAGGGCATTTTGTTTTTTACATCAGATTTTGGGCCTCAGTGCCGATCATTTTCCGACCCAAAAAGTCGATATTTCGAATATTGAACAAAAACAAACATTTCCAGACTGAAAGACATGTTCATGGATAGTGCAACAATGGCATTCACTGAACTGGTGCTGCCATTCCGTCAACTGGGCCTGGTCGAGTCCGAGTATGCCTTGCTGCGGGCACTGTGCCTGTTCTCACCAGGTGAGGTGTACTGTACTGCTTGTTACTGTACTTGTTACTCTACTGTACCTTCTGTCACTGTACTGTGCACAGTGTCTTATTAGTGTACGTTTAAGTGTCCCGGCTCAGTGAGCACGGTCGAATCCAAGTGGTCAGGGCTCAGAACAAATATCTGAACGCACTGGGCGATTTGGTACGGCGAAACGGGACGAAGAAAGGCGGAGGAGGAGCAGGAGGAAGTGGAGGAGGAGCAGGACGAACTGGAGGAGGAGCAGGAGGAAGTGGAGGAGGGACGGGGGGGACGGGGGGAGGGACAACGGCGGCGGAGGGACCGATGGCGCGCATGAGCAGACTGATGATGTTCCTGGCCACCATCGAGGTGGTTCACCTCAGCCAATACATTGTCTATTGTACCCTTTCAGCAAGTGGCGCAAATGGACGACAACGCGTTCGCCATGTTGAACGTGAGCAACTGCAAGGCCCACAAGGCCTTTTGCTGAATTTTTAATAGGCTTGGGCACCCCGATCTGACATTTTCGAATTGTTAGCTTCGACTCCGATTCTAAATTTCCCGACTCCAGTTTAAAAGTTTAGGGAAAAACTATTACGTAAAAATACATGAAAATTAATTACCGTGAAAAGACTGAATTGTTCAATAGGCACTCATCAAAGACTTCAAATTGCATACTTTGTTAAATACCGTAATCGGAACTTTGTTGCGATGTTTTGGCCCTATCAAGGATGGCATCCGATTCCCGGTTGTATCACTTCCCCCTTTTCCCCTCCCAAGGTGTTCAATTTGGCGGGAATGCGCGGAATGCTCACCTACGACATCCACATCCGGGCACTGGAGGAACAGCAGCAGGGGGACGGAGACACTTTGCGCTGATTAGCACCTCAAAAATGGAAAATGGCGTTTTTGCTCGTCTCAATTTTGTCGTCCGAAAAAACGAAAAAGTGATACAACAACAACAATAATAACAACAATTTGCTGTTGTTGTTGTTGGATGATGATCCGCCCCCCCCCCGCTTGGCCTGCTTACCCTTGCTGCTCTCCTCGCTTTGTTCCGTTCCCCTCCATTTTTCACAATTCCCTCGTCAACAATCAACTCATATTTTTACTGCTCACCTTTTGCTTTATCTCTCTCCGCCAAATTTGGATACCTTTTGCCCCGATTTTGGCCTTTTTGGTCCATTTTTGTTTTTGCACCCAAAAAGGTAACAATGGGATGGAAGGAATGAGATGGAGGGGATGGAGTGGGATTTATTGTGATGAGTCCGATTTGGGAGATATAAAAGCAAAAGGAATCCGACAAAATCAACCACAGCCCGAACCCCAACAACAAATTTATCACAAAGTCCCGAACAACCCGACCAACGCCTTTCTTTTCCTCACCATGTTCACCCTTGTCTTTACCGTAGTTGTGTCCCTTTTGTGTTGCCCTTCGTTCGGACATGCCGAGGATCCCAAAGATGCCAACCTGGTCAACGAATCCGCGGATCACCGCCCGTTCGATTCTGTCCCTCCAGTGCTGGCAAATGCTCCTCCAGCTCCGCGAGCAGTACTCGCAACACAACCAGAACAGGAACAGGGTGAGCAACATGAACACGACGGCAATGTCCCTTTGGAAGATACACCTCCAAAAGGGTTAGGGGAAAGTGTTAGTCCGAAGGGGCAACACCAACAACAACAGCCACCATCGTCGTCGGCTTTGCGAGTGGGTCGGTTAGTGATCCAGCCCCGGCCACTGTCCAACAATAACAATGGTGCAGTTCGCCCCTCCGCTGGACCAAAAAGCAACAACAAGTTCGGGCAGTTTGGGCCACTTCGTCCTAATTCGCTGAATGCATTTGATCGGAGGACCAACAACAGAAACAACGGTGTGCAGCAACCGAAAAGAACCATCTCCGACGATGTGCTACGCCAGCCAAGCTCGACCCGTGTCATTCTGAGCGGACGGAGTCCATTGGGTGTTGGAAGTGGGGTGGGAGGGAGAGGAGGATTCTTCTGGAAGAAATTCAACGCCACACTTGGCGGAACCCCGTTGGAGACAAACCTGAAGGAGAAGTCGAAGACGAACCCGAGCAGAACGGCGGTAGAAGAACAACAGACGGAGGAGGGCGAGAAGGAGGAGGAGGAGGAGTCCATCATTGAGGAGGGCCAAAAAGGGACAGTTGGAAAGAGTAAAAGTGGAGAAAGAGGAGAGGAATGGAAGGAGGAGGGGGAGGAGGAGGAGGACCGGAAGGGCAAGACGGATCAAAAGCAGCAGTGGAACACGAACAAGAAGACGAAGGAGGGCAGGACTCGGGAGGGGCAAGGACCGTTGGTGGTGCGGGTCAGCGGCGGAAGGGTGATCCTGGACCAGCAGCAGAAGGCGGAAGAGGGCGGCAAGAGGGACAAAGGTACTTACCGTATACAGTAGCAAAGTATGCAATACAACAGAGTGCCGTATACGGTATTCACAAATGATAAATTTGATTGACAAGACAAAGTTACAGTACTCCATCCAATGTTTCAGCAACGTGCGAAGACCGGGCTGAAAATTGTGCCGAGAACGGCGACTTCTGCACGGTGGCACTGTACCAGCAGTTGATGGCCGAGAACTGTGCCAAAACGTGCAAATTGTGCAATCTCAAAGTGCCTCCCGGGCTGAAGTTCCCATCGACAGTGGGTCGCGCGGAAGAAAGAGAAAACGGGGAGGAGAAGGACGGATCAGAGGGAACTTCCAAAAACGCGGGAACTGAGTGCCGTGATTTGAGCGCAAGGTTAGTTGTGCCTGTGCCATGCCCTAGTAGTCCGAGCTGTACAAATTCCACTTTCGTCCTTAACTTTGCCATCCCCTTCGAAGATGCCAATTCTGGTCCCAACGTGGCTTCTGCAGCAGCCGTCTCTTCCACCGCGAACTCAAACAGCGCTTCTGTGCCCTTTCGTGCGGACTGTGTACTCCTCCAACTTCTCCTCCAGTTTCTGCTCCAGCGGAACCCAAACAAAAGAATGTTGATGTTGTGGAGCCGTCGCCGCCGGAGGCAACGGAAATATCGTCCGAAGCAGAAGAAGATCAAGACTGATCAGAAGTTAATTACTGTAGCTATGGTAGATACCGTACCATCCCCACTTCATTGGTCACCTTCTTCTTTTAATATCAGTACGGTACATATATTGAATTTATGGCATATTTTGTTGAGGCTATAATTTGTTCTGCACAATATAAGGCTATAATGCTAAAATGGAATAATAAATTCATCGGAATTTGATCTCTGAATTTTCCGTGGCTTAACAATTGTTGTTGAACACGGCCACTTCCACTTCCATTCGTCCTCCGCCCTCTTCGTACTGCTCGCCCTCGTCGTCCTCCGTCCTGCTGCTGGTCATGTTCCCCTCCCCCGATGCTGTTGTTGATCTTAGTCTGCCCATCCGCTGTTCCAGCTCGTCCATCTTCAAGTCCAACTCCGATTGTTCTGAATCGGAATGTCCAATTTGAACAGCTTGAATTTGAGGTCATCCCAGTCTTACGCGTCAAAAGCTCAATTTGGCGTTGTTGTCGCCGAATGCGACTTTTCAGCGCGGCATTCTCGTCCCGCACTCCCTCCAACTCCCCATGTGCTGTCCTGTACTGCGTTTCCCAGGTCTCCCCAATCGCATTCTGTGGGAAATTTTAATTTGCTAAGTTCAAGCTGTACTTTTCTATGAATGAAATAATAAACAAAATCAAACAAATGTTGGCTAAAATTCGGGATCGCATTAGTGTGCTACCGTCAGTGTGTTAAATTCAGTGCTTCATCCCATTCTTTTTTTGTGTCCAAATTCGAGTCCAGGCTGTACCTGGGACTTCTGGAGTCGTTCCATGTGTGCCAGTTGAGCGAGTGCCTTGTCCAGTTGGCTTTCCGCCTCGGCCAGCTTCGACTGCAAGTGTTCCGTGCTGCGCTGCGAGTTCGATAGTTGGCGGATCCGAGAATTATACTGTGGGAATAAGCGGGAAGCACACTTTGACTGTATTCAGTCATACTGTAAAAATTGGCGCCAATTTGAACACCTCCGACCAATCCCCCATTACACCTCCTCCAACCTCATGTGCCAGTTCGTTCAGTTTGTCCGCGTGCTTCTTCCTCTCCGCACCCATCTCCGCCCTCCGTTCCTCCCGTTCCTCCTCCAACCGTTGCATCAATGTGGCACTTTCGCCCGCTCCTTTCCGCGCCTCGAACTCCAGCTCCAGCACGCGTTCTTCCTGAAGCTTTAAAGCCCTTGTCCGCGCGTCTAGCTCGGAGTTCAACGAGCGCATCTGTTTGGTCAACGAATCCCGGGTCTTTAAGATAAAAAAGATATATTACAACCTCAAATATTGTAAAATAGTCTATATGTGTCCCCTTGTTGATATGCTCACCCTCTCAGAGTCCTGCAGCGTGTGCTTGTACACCTCCAACTCGCGCTTTGCCAGTTGCGCCTCCTGTCTCTGCTGTTGCGCTTCCTTCTCCAACGACAATGTGCGCTTTTCCGCTGCATCCACGCGTTGAGTCAGTGTCAAGTACTGGTTGTGCTGGTTGTGTTGCAGTTGGTTCTGCATTAGGCCGGAAACAGTTGAAGTGGAGGAAGTTGAACGGGTGAGCAGACCCGAGTCGACGGTGGTGGTCAGGGAAGTGATCTATGGAGAGGATGCATGGTGGTTGATCTCTTCCAAACTTTATGTTCAGCATCGGATATTAATTTTATCGGAATTTTTGAGTTTTGGCTTTCTAAAGCAGAAACTTAAAGGTAAATGTTCATACCATCGGATTTGCGGACGCGGATGACACGCCACCATGTCGTCTGAAGAGCGCGGATGAGGAGGCAGTGGTAGCGGAGGTTGCGGAGCAGGACATGACGGAGGAGGAGGCACCGGACGCACTTCGGTGCAAATCGAAGGGCGGATCGGAGAGGGGAGTGGGCGTGGCATGCTGGGCACCGCCATAACGACGACGGTGCAGGGAGCCGGAGTAGCCGACGGACTGGTTGGTGTTGTTGGTGTGGTGGAGCGAGTGACGCGCGGTCAACGATCGGCACAAAGTGCCTGAGGGCAAATAGATCAAAATTTGAGTTGCGGTCAACCCGCCCACTGATGACCCGCTCCACCTCCTCCTCCACAGTCCGAATCCACGCTGGACTCCCTGTTGTAGTCTCCACAACGGTCCAGTGCAGAGCCCGAGCCAAACCGGTCCAGACGACAACGACTCCGGGACTTCTGCACCTGGATTGCCGTATCCTGTGCCTTCAACAGAATTGGATAAAATTAAATCGAAAATATTTATAAAGTCGAGAAATTGGAAGTTTCAAGGCTGACCAAGTGACTAGCGACTTGCCTGCGACTCCAGCTTGCACTTCATCTGCGCACCTTCGGTCTCCAACCGCAGACACTTCCGTCTGAACTCCTCCAGCTGTTCCTGCAACTCGGTTTGTCCGCGCCGATGCGTCCGCTTTAGTTCCGCCACGCAGTCCTCCATCTCCGTGCTTTTGTCCTCCAACTTCCGCTCCAACTTGCGCACCTGCGCATCCCGCGCACGGATCTGCTCCTTCTAAACGAATAATTTGAACATTTTTGACTTTCTCGAGAATTATGCGTATTTTTGGAGACTAACCATGGCGTCCCGCTTGGTGTTGGCCTTGTCCAACTCCTCGCCCATCCGGCCCAGTTCCGCCTCCAGCTCGTCCGCCAGTCCCTCCGCCTTCCTTCGCGCACTTTTCTCCGCGTGCAGTTGTGGTTGCATCTCCTACAGTAATCCCAAGTACAGTAATACCAATTCCCTACCGTCCTAATCTCAAGTACAGTAATACCAATTCCCTACCGTCCAACGTACCGCGAGTCTGTCGTTTGCGTCCACCAGTGCCAGGTTCAGCTCGGCCAGCTCCGTCTCCTGTTCATTGGCGCGTTCCCGCGCCTCGCCCAGTTCCTCCTCCCTCCGGCCCTTCTCCGCTCGTTCTCTGCGCATCTCCGCCCCCATCTCCTCCATCTCCATTCGCCCATGTACACATTCGTCTTGTGCCTGTCTCAACGACTCTTCCGCCGATTCGCGCTCAATACGCTCCAGACGATATTGTTCGTGCAGCTAAATTGAACAAAATGATCACATTTTACAAAAATTCTGATGGAATTAGTTATGATAAAGCTCACTTATTTGCCAACCATATCCCTTCCTTCTATTATCTTCCCGTTTTGGTTTACCATTTCTCTAATTTGGACACCGTATACCGTATCCCTTCCATCTACCACCTCCCCAATTTTACTACCGTATCCCTTCCATCTCCCCAATTTTACTACCGTATCCCTTCCATCTACCATCTCCCCAATTTTACTACCGTATCCCTTCCATCTGTCCCAAATATGTCTACCGTACCCCCTCCAGTTCCGTCTGCAGTTTGCTCTTCTCCTCCTCCATGCGCTCCAATGTCCTCACGTGTTCCCCCAGCGTTCCGTTCAGTCTCACGATCTTCGCGTGTTGGTCGTCAAACTTTCGCTCCATGCTCTCCAACAGTCCCTCGTTCCGCTTCAACTCCGTCCTCAATTCGTCCGCTTTCGATTGTTCGACTGTTTTTTGCGCTTCCGCCTGAACAATTTTTCTTCCAAACGCTTAAAAATCTCAAGAAGAAGATTGGACTGAACCTATAAACATGGAATATGTCTGCTAGGCCAGGTTTTTGTGGACTTGCACTTTTCTGTTTTCTGGAACCTAAATCCGGTACAGTCCAGTCTAAGTCCTCCAAAAATTCAAAGTTCAGGTCATTGTCCAAACTTTCTGAGTTTTTTTCGCATTTTTGATACGCCGCCTTACTCTCTGCACGCGTTCCGCGCACTCTTCCAACTCGCCCTTGATCCGCTCCAGCTCCCCCCGCCTCCGCTCCCACTTCCCTCGCAGTTCCCCGTTCTCCGCCTCCAATTCCGCCAGTCTCCGTCGTTCGTTGACCAGCGGGATCAGCTGGCGCACGCGCAGCCACAAGCGGAACCAGGGCCAACGGCGCAACTGCACGCGGTAGCGCACCGCGTCCTGGACCACACGCACGCATTCCCTGGAGGAATGAAAGGATGGATACTCACTACTCGTAAAGATCGAGCTGTACATGTACACAGATATGTTATTCTGCTTTTGAACACCGTAACTGTACCATGGGCTTCATCAGGCCCTATAAGTCCGGCGGTTTCTCGGGGTTGCAAAAGTGGAAAAGTTGTGCAAAATGCTGCGCAACATGCGTTCAGAAATTGCCTAACAGTTGCGCATTCCTTGTTTTTGCTTGTTTTTTGGTTATTTCGATCTTTTGGTGTCACTCACAGTTCTTCGCGTCGTCTTCGATAGTCCTTCCGCACGTTGCCCCATCGGATCCACGCCTGTAATTTGCAGAGGCACTCGCTCAGTCGATCCCTTCGCGCAGCTTCCAGCTCCGAGACCAGTCCCACCCGGCAGAATACCTGAAAATTGAAAATGCGATAAAAGTAAACTGTAGGCATAATATATAAGAGCAGAATGCCAAAAGAACATGTCAAAAATTGAGTATGACCGAATTCATTGGACCAGACCTTTGTGTGCCCAATCTGATAGCGACTCGGATCGATGCGAAGCGTTGAACAAATCGCGTGGACAGCCTCCCGAAGATCGTCATCCCGATTCTGGCGAGTACGGTGGAGGATCCGGAAGCGTGACAGAAACTCAGCGAGCGGAACGCGGTTGGGGTAGCCCTGGCGACAAATGCGGATGCCCTCAAGCACTCCGTTGCACCTTAACATTTCATCAATATTTACTTGCACATATTTGACAAAATATGCCGTGTGTTTACGTTCAAATTGTTGAGATTCGGATAAGCTTGACCAACTCACCTCAACTGGTGCAGAACCAATGGCCCATCCAGGACAAAAGGCGCCCGCTGGTGGTTTGGCACAATGCAGCGGATGAAGTGCGCCCGGGTGGCTAACAAGAGGTCAAAGTCCAATTACCAAGGATCAACATTGATCCGAACCTGACAGTGTCTTTAGCAAATTGGCCAGCTGATCCCGATACACGTGCGAGATGGCCGCATGGGCCATTGCGGAGCCACTTCGATGAGTACTTCGGGGAGACGATACCTTGCAGCCCTGGGACGAAGTACCCGTTGTGTTACTGCTGCTGAACAGTTTGGAGACGAGACCATGCGCGGAGGAAACCAATACTTCCAGCAGGGCGCCGTCGACCAGGTCGCGGTTCTTCTCCAACCACCCGTCCACACAGTAGCTGACTGGGCCAGCATAGTGCGCGATGGTGAAATGGTGGTGGGACGGGGTTCTGGAGGGGAACAAAGAGTACTGTACCACTTAACAAACAAAATACGATAAATACAGTATGTATATTCTCGAAATAATTACTTGGACGACTGTTTGGGCTTGGAGAACACGGCGGGTGTTGTGGGTGCCAGTCGGAGGACCAGCTTGTCCAGCAGAGACTGGTCCGACCCGCTCGGCACAATGCACTCCTCCTGGAGCAAGGACAGAATGCCAAGGGGCTGTAAGATCAAAGATCAGTTCAGTGATCAGATCAACGATCAACAACAAAAGGGACCTTTTCGATTAGATCAATGGTCGGCTGAAGATCCCTACCGTAGTCTTGCTGTTCCCACCGTATGCCTTCCCGCCGGTATTCCTGCTGTTCCCTCACGAACATAAACTCGTTGAAGTACTGCTGCAGGCGCTCATTGGTGTAGTTTATGCTGAAAACGAATGTTCTTGGTGCTATTTGTCTAAACCCAACCATAGCTGTTCAAACGAGTTGCGCGCCATGATTTCGAAGCCGGCCATGTCCAGCACACCGACAAAATGACCGGAGACTATAGAAGGGATTAGAAAACAACTAAAGGATTAGAAGATCAGACCTGATCGATCAGCACCTTCGTTCGGATGATCAGCACCGTCTTTTTCAGCTTGCCGTCCCGTCCCCGCCCCGCCGTCTAACAGAATGGCCTCGTTGCACTTGACCACCAGCCACCGGAACACCCGCTCGTACACGCATTTGGCCAGCGACTGCGCGGAGCACAGCGTCTTGCGCAGGGGCTGACTGCGCCGAATGAGCGCGTTGCCAACGCGGATGCTCGGCTGGGTCAGCGCGTCCACCAAAGCCGCGGCGCGAACACCGAGCAGTTCGGCCACGGCCTCAATTTCTGTGGAGTTGGACAATTTGTCGACGATAACATGGTGAACTAACCGGCCATCTGCTCCACAAAGGACATGTCCATTCCTTGGCGTTCGCCGAAGCGGATTTCGCCCACCAATGCGCAAGCGACAACCAACTCCCGGAGCCAGGCCTTCTCCAATGTAGAAAAACCCAACTGGTCCAGAACGGTCTGAACTTCGTAAATTTGTATGAAATTTCAATTTCGATAGACAAGCCTCGGTTTCCCGGCCCCCTCCCAAGTCGTCCACAAACTTGGCGTGCACACTCTCCTCCGCCGCCACCTTTCCCTGGTTCAGAAAACGGAACCCATTCGCGTTCGGTGCTCCACCGCGCTTTCGATGCTCCCAAACGCGACCCAAAATTTTGGAGGCTCTTTCGGAGGGCAAGAAGGCCGGATCGGCAAGTAGCCGGTAGAAGATGTGGAAGTTCCGGTCTCCCGGATTCTGACTGACCACGCGGGACTTCTCCAACAAATCTGCCGGTTTGGGAATAGGTATACGGTAGAGGGAATACGGTATCGAAACATGTCCAATATTTGACATTCAAATACTTACAACAGTCTATTCGCGCAGATTGAAGTCGGCCTTTGGGGTCAAAGTCGATCCGGATAAATTTGCCCTTGGGAAAAACAAACAAAAACATTCGTGTCGAAACTCATTTTTATGTTCAAAGTTCAAACCAGCCGCGAGCTGTTGTTGTTGTGCACCGTCTGCGCATTGGCAAACGCCTCCAGCGCAATGCCGGCGCTGACCAACGCGCGGTCAACACCATGAGCAGGACATTGGGGAGCAGCAGAGGAAGACGTGCCAGCCACTTGGATCAGATACTCAATGATCCGCTTGGTGTTCTCCGTCTTGCCAGCCCCACTTTCACCGCTAAAAACTTAATTTGTTTGTTTTGTTTGAATATGCAAAAGTACTTTTAGGAATTTCACAAACGGATCAGACTTTTGTGCTTTAAGCCGAAAAATATATTTTTTGGATATTGAGGCGCACGTGATCAAAATGGACTGGCTCGTGCCGGACAATGCGCTGATCCCGTCGAAGGCACTTTGGGCGATGGAAAAGACGTGCGGGGGCAAATCACAGGCGGAGTGGCGGGCATAGTGGGCACGCATGGAGGCATTGTAGAGCGGGGGCAGGGCACGCCATGGGTTCACCACCACACAGAACAGGCCCGAGTACGTCTGCAACACCAAACTGAGCGTTTCGAACCCTTAACCCTAACTCGGGCTGTCGGGCATCCGACAGTCTAGGTGGGTGGGGGGGCGATGTTCTAATATTCTACTTAAAATATCGTACAAAATAATGCGACATGTGTGTGAAAGTGGCATTACGTTTGTGATAAGGGGTTTTTCCCAAAATTTGGGTTTTTTCTTCCCAAAATTTCAAAATTTTCCTAAAATTTCCAAAAATGTTAAAAATTTTCCTTTTTTTAAATTTACAGAAAAATAAACTTAAACCGAGAACCTTGTATCTGCTCCTGTTTGTCGTGCGCGCCGGCACGACAAACAAGAGCTGTTCTCCGGAAGACTAAGGGGGACTGAGCTGCGGAGCCGAAGCGAGGGCCGCAGGCGCCGGCCCGAGCGCAAGCGTAGCAGCGAGCGTCTCCTGATTGCTCCGGAGGAGAACAGCTCCGATTTTTAGAAAAACTTTGACTTTCTAGAAATTTTGGAAGGAAAAAACCCATTTTGGGAAGAAAAACAACAAATTTGGTAATTCAAAATTTTTGAGAAGAAAAAATCCCCTCGAATTACGTTTTATTGGTGTTCTTTCGGACTTCGGACCCCCTCAGACCCCATTTCTTTTTATACCTTCTGATAATTTTGTGTTCTCCGAATTTATATAATTTAGGCTATACGGTGGGACACCAGTTCACCACCCTTTTCGTAACCGTACCATCAAAGTGTTTGCTTCTTTCTAACCCATCTGATCCAAATCCAATTATGTATCTTCGGTCAGATCGGATAGGTATTCCTACCAAATCCGATACCCTAACCCTAACAATGACCAACATGGATGAGTCGGTGTCGGTATCGGGTCTGGATGTTGGCCAGCACGGACGGCTCGTTGAGCTCGTTCAACTGGCACATGTCCGCGCACAGTTCGGACATGCTCTTCCGCTGCAGACATTCCCTGCGCACCCTCTTCTGCAAAATCCAAACATTTTCTCCGAATTATACTCAAATTTTACTTTTTACTCCACAAAATTTTGCGAGTTTTTAATTCCCCCCCCCCAATTTTACTCAATTTTCCCTCCACAAAAAGTACATATACACTCTACACCACCGCATTGTTTCCCATCCCCCGCATCATTCATTATCCATCCATTGTCCACCCAATAAATCTTTTTCAGTCCCGCCACCAATGGGATGGTTGGTTGGTGGTGGATCGGAGCACCCGATATATTAAGGATTGATTACATTACACTTTTTACACACTTTTTCTTTTCCTACACTTTTTTGCCAATTTCCCTCACCAAATTGACCAAAAAGATTAACGAAGTAAGTGCACAGAGGCATGGGTGGGAATGGAGGGGAGGGGAGGGGAGAGGAGGGGAGGGGAGAGGAGGGGAGGAGAGGAGGGAGGGA
>JAQIYK010000749.1:0-12308 GCA_034700465.1 Rotylenchus robustus | reverse complement strand
AAGAGCCTCGGCCGACCTACCCCCCTATTTCACCTATGAAGAGGGAAAAGAGAGAGAAAATTTAAAAAATAAAATAGTTTTTCATCAAAAAATGATCAAATTTCTTAAGGAAGGCACTAATTTTCCAAAAAAATTTCATGGCGGCGTGGGGGTAATTGTCCAGGGTCCAGCATGTGTGTCCGCCTCCGCCCCACGACCAAATCCTAAATACGTCCCTGTTAAATGTACGGCATAAAAAAGCATTTGAATCAAGTCTTTTAATTGAATTTTTGAATCATCATTAGGTCGTTTATGGGCGGAAGCTATTTTCATGGAGCAGAGGCATGCTCGCAAAACTAAGATTGTTGATGCACTGAAGAAGTGTGAACATGATCCGAACGTATTATTGGCTGGGTCCAAACTGGTGTGGGCAGAACGCAAAGTCAAAAAGGCCAGAAGTTGGTTCCAACGGACAGTGAAAGTGGACCCGGATTTTGGTGACGCTTGGGCATATTTCTACAAATTTGAATTGATGCATGGGACCCAGGTAAAAAAGTATTAACTAAATATTTATTATTATTTTTTAATTATTAATTAAATAAAATGACCTACACTCTCGCGAAATCCATATACCATTTTTGTCAATAATATACTCTAACTCTATCTTTTGTTTTTATAGGTTCAAACTTTTCACCAATTTTAATGTATTTTTTACAGGAAGAGCAGGATGAAGTCAAGAAACGATGTATACAAGCGGAACCACGACATGGAGAATTTTGGCAAGAAGTTTCAAAAGATGTCAGGAATTGGCGCAAGAAGACAGAAGAACTACTTGTACTTGTGGCTTCTAGATTGGAAATTCCTTAATAATAATTTTATTTGTTCGCAATATTTTGTACCGTATATAATTTAAAAGTTCTAGTTTGATTTTTTACATTTTTGATTTTTGTTGAGCAGTCAGTGCAAAATATAACATAATTGTCAATAAAAAGATTTCTTAACTCATCAGTATAGATGTTGGTGCCGAAACTCTTTTGTGGCAGACAAGTTTTGTTGGTTGAATCCATACGGAATCGCTCCTTCAAGAAAGTAAAGAAAAGGCTGGCAGCTGGTTTGACACTTGGGGGACCTGATGACTACGGATACAATTGTCAGTTTGTTTAACACTTTAGTTTTTGTTTAAATTAGGGAAGGGTAAGCGGTGCATAGTAACAATGGCAAACAAGAATAGCATATAGCATTTTAGACGTAGAGAAGAAAGATGGTCTTCTGAAGCCAACACATACATTGGAAGAGCAGAAAGAATACATGCGAAGTGAAGGTTAGTTTTTACTTTTACTACCTAATATAACCGCAGAAGTGTTTTTGATAACAATTTGAAACTATTATCCACTTAACTTGATTTTGCTTAATACAATCTTACGCAATTAATATTTTATACTCATGAGCCAATTGCCAAAAGCAATTTTGTGATCATAAACTATATGTTCATTTAAAAAAATCAACTGCCTGATATAAAAAAACGAAAATCACATGGTTTGTCATGACCATCACATGATTGAATTCGAATTGATATTGAATTTTTTTTAGTGTTTGCTGAGACCTACAAAATTTGATGATGAAATTTTTGATATTGAAAAAAATTGAAAGTGAAATTTTTTAATTTAGTGTTTGCTGAGACCTACAAAAATCGTCCAATTTACTTGCAATGGAAACGCACTTTCAAAGGTCAATGGAAGATTCAACCTCCTCCGAGACTTTTTTGTATCGATAGAAATGGTAGGTGAAGAAATAGCAAACAAGTTATCCATACATACTATCAAACCCGTAACGATCCCCTCCCCAGAAATGCCAAAAATCAAATTTTTCGCCGCGGCGCCTATCGTTGCGTGCAGCTAGAAAACAATTTTTAGTTACATTTTATGGATTTTTCTTAAAAATACTGATATCAAAGGCGCGGCGAAAAATTTTGTAAAGCTCCCCCCCCCCCTCCGAAATATGGGCTCGTTACGGGCCTAATACATAGTGGGTCGCCCACCCTATTATCGCCCAAAGTGGGTTCCTATAGAGAGACCCTTGTAATTTTGGCCTCCAGCATCTCTAATCCCACAACCATCGCCCGAATGAAGTATATTCGACCGACCCATCCTACTATAATAAACTGGTTTTGTGGAATTGCTTTGACCCAGTCCGCTCCTCAAACAGGGTGACCTCGTACTAATATTTGATATTTTATTTAAAAACAAAACTCGGAATATAAGATTGCGTAAGGCTATATATAGCAGGCGACGGAATAATCAATTTTTAATGGGGTCCAAAGTCCAATTTTGGGACATATTTTTATATATTTTCTTTTGTCTAATTTAAAATATTCCCAAAACTTTTAGGCCGATTTAATATGAGCAACGCTTGCCCACTTTGTCGTGATGAATATTTGTTCTTCGATTTCAGAGTTGATTACATATATTACAATTGCAAAAGAAAGCGCAAATTAGTTTTATTTATAGAATCCCGAACTATTGGAACATTTTCTCTTTCCCGGCACAGACCGACCGTTACCAATCATCCAGACCGGACTTTGTCAAGAGCAATATATAAATTTGCAAGCCCAACTTCTTAAAGCCAAGGAACACGGTTTGCCATTTTACATACATAATACCATTGCGGAGTCGCCATTTTTCGACTCCGAATACCATTGCGGAGTCCGGAATCGAAAAAAGGGGCATACAATACAGCGTTTCCAAAAAACACTAAAACCACAGTGTACCATTGATAAAAATATCAAATCCCAATTCTAAACATTAACTTAAAGTTAGGTTAAGAGTTGGCAGTGCCGATAGGCGTTGCCAGGAAACTTATTTACAAATTGGCTATATTTGTCAAGAAAACTTGTTCGTTAGAAGTAGATATTCTATCGAGAAACTTTTAATGGTACGAATAGATCCGACCCTCCATTCAGTTTGCACATTTACATATGATATCACTTTTAAATTTTGCACTGCAGGCACAATTACCTACAATGTACCATTTCGTCACTTCGAATACAGCGAGTGGTATTCAGACATACCGAGCAATGACTCGTCGGCTCCGATTTTGTTCGCTGATGATGGGGACAAGCCAAGTCGACATATGACTACCGCTGAGGATGCTTATCCCAACCCTTCTTTAATATTCCCTACTCACAACTCCGACTTGAACGCAAAATGGTGGGATATTGATCGATTTTTGCTGGAAATTTATGAACAATTTGATTTCCAGGTCTGAATGGTGGATCAAACATGACAAATTCGCAAAAAAGATGAAGTGATTGATGAAAAATGTTCGAATTCATTATTCATTCATTTAGTATTTAAGATTACAAAAATTTCTTGTTCCTTTTTTCCTTTACATTTTTTATAAATGAAAAATATTTTGATCATATGTTACGAATTGACAAGAACCCAAGTCTCGAAAAAGAAACCAAGAGAAGGGGGCGCAGGGAGGGTAGAGCAAGGGGCCAAGGGGGAACGCGGGGAGGCGTGGAAAAGATGCCGCGCGAATGAGAAACGAAGCAAACGTTGCGACCGCCGAACCAATCTTATTATTAAATTTTTCGACCAACGCTCAATTTTCTGAAAGATAAATTGGTGAACGGCGAGCAAATTTTCAGCCGCGCCTTCCAAAAAGACCCCCAAAAATCAACATTTCGCTGAGAATACCAAAAATAGACCCCTAAAATTCGACTTTTCAACGCGAGTAAAAAGAAAGCCAAATTTTTGCCTCTACTCCTCCCGATACTAGAGTCTAGCTACGCCCTTGAAAAGGCTGCTAATTTTTCAAAATTTTCACCGGTGGCGCCGGCTCTTGATTGAACAAAATTTGATATATGGTGAGTAAAAAAAGGACTAATCGGCGCGGCGCGCTGGATGGGAGAGGGCGCAAAATTGGAATTGATCCCCTCCTTGCCGACGTATGCTCTCAACATACTTCAAAAACATCAAATGTTTAAACGACTATGCAACTGTAAATTAAACCAATATTATTCAAGTATTAAATCTACATGGATGTTGACGGAAATTGAATGTCCAAGCAAAAAACAGATTATAATAAAAATAACCAAATCATAATTATACTGGTAAACCAAAGGCCCATTCTTATCTCTGCTCTTCTCTAGCATGCACCGTGACGAGTAATTCTTTGGCAGCCTTAGCAACATCATAAGCTGCCTGGCAAGTGGAATCAATGCATAAAGGTCTCGCCAAACAGCGTTGAGAAAGTTGCTTCATGGCAGTTTCCATTCCCATTGCGCAATTTTGTACATTTACTGAGCGCATATATGTGCTAGGAATAACGCCCAATATGTGAACGATGTGGTGGTTGATCTGAATAATAATCTAGATGGGGTCATTATTTTGTAAGAAATTCTACCGAATCGGCATGAAAAAGTGCGTTGGATTCCAGATTGGTGCTGTTATTTAAAATTGATGTCGAATTCTGCAGATCGGATAACAACAACTTTATCGCGTTTGTAAGCAATTCCGTTTCAAGAATCAAATTGTCAGGAAAAACTTTAAAAAAACCCCAAGAAAATGGTTAAGTTATCCGCATTAAAATTACCTTCATTATTGAAAATTGTTTTCATCTCAATTTCACTCGATATGTCAAACGATTTGCCTCCGACTTTTTGAGGGGATGAGTGGCATATCTCGAAGTCCCCATCACGGCGCTTAATCGAAAATAGAAATGTTATTAATCTATTAGCTTCAAACAGAAATTTTCTATGAAGTAAAAAACCAAGAATCAATTAATTTTATGGTAAAAGAATTAAAAACAATACATTGTTACTCAGGGCATGTTCTGAATTTTTGCGATAGGCTTGGATGTTTGTGCTTGTCGAAGGAAGTAGTGAATTAGCTTTTTCCAATGCACTGTGCTCCTCTGGAGTAGTTGATGCTGCAGTTATTGCACTTCCAAGTGAATTCTGTTTGTGTTGGGCACCAAATTTTGTTGGCTTTCGGTGAATTGAGTTTGCCATTGACGTTGTTGAGTGAGAGGCGCGGTGATGGGGTGAAGGCAGCGGCAACATTTGACTAACATTCGTCGAAGCCGGTATAGATGAACTCATCGCAGCGACAGGACGGATGCTCATTTTAGCAGATGGGTAAGTATCTATGGCAATACAAATATAATGTTAGGAAGATTTTTTTGCTAAAAATGAAACCTGTGGAATATTGATATAGCGCTGCTTTATTCTGCTGAGGCCGAATAAGTGTGGAAGCAGACATGACAACAGCGCCGACGTGAGGTGGAGGTGCCGAAAACAAAGGCGAATTTTGGTGGAGTGGTGGGGTCGCTTGTCTCTAAGGTGAAGTTAATTTAATAGTGGTTGTATGAAAAGATTTGAAAAACGATTGTAATTTCGTTTGCTTGTTTATTTATCATTTTGCAGAAAAGAAATAATTTTTGGGAGAATTTTGACTTTTGCGTAATTTTGAAATGCTCTTTTAACTCAATGAAAATAATGTACTAATGTTCTAACGGGGAGGGGGGAAGGGAAGGCACTAACGACAGGAAATAATAATCATTTTTAAAGGTAAATTGCACATTCTGGGTAACTATTCTATTTTATAATGCAAGTGTGTTATGTTTTATGTAGTATTAGGTACCAACATTATTAGCCGGCGGAGGTGGAGATGAAACTGAAAGTTGTCGTTGTTGTTGATTCTTTTGGGCATTCAACTCGTTCCAAATGTCTGCCTGATTTATTTGCAATTGTTCCACTGCTTTTTGAAGTTGTTGAACAACACTAAATTGGCGAAATTGACTTTTATTATTTTAAAGTTTATCTTGGGTTTTTACCTAATGCCAGTTTTAGTATTAATTGCTTATTAGTCTTCATGTGTCAGGTAGCCAAAAATCTAGTATTGTTTCAGATTTTCATTTTTACCGAATGTTAAACGTTTAAAATGTGTTAAATCCTTAATTAAGAATAAAAAGGTATCTAATTTTTCCAAAGCTACGGACATGCATTTCGTATGTTACTCTGATGAGATGATTTGGATAGTTTAAGTCTCGAAGAATCAGATTAGGTTTTTGTAAATTTGCTTCAATTATTTACAGTTAAGTTAGTAGCAAATTGTTCTAATTTTTCTTTAGTTTCCAAACACTTTTCTTTGAGCTCCAAATAGTAATTTACATACATGTAATACTTTTTTATATTTTTTCAATTTTATAAGAAATTAAAAAAGATGCACTATTTTTTCATTTGACGTGAAACAAAATTTTCATGTAGAAATTGAACCTACTTCAAAATTTGTGCATTAGAAGTAGCAAATTGTTCTAATTTTTCTTTAGTTTCCAGACACTTTTCTTTGAGCTCCAAATAGTAATCTAAAGAAGAAAGACCTACATCCGATTCATCCAATATCGCTGACTTGTTCACGGAAGAATTTCTAAATTATTCATATTTTTTTTATTTGTCAAACCATTATATAAAATTCGAAACCTGTGCCGCATATCAACCTCATCAATTGCAATTCTTTTACTTGGCCAATCCATCGACTCTTAAAAATCATAAATTGTAAATCGGATAATTGTTAAAATTAAAACAAACCTGAACCACAATCCCCTGTGTTAGTGCCATAATTAACGCTGTTTTCAATATTGAATGTTGGAAGCGGTAAATTAAATTGTCGCCGATGAATGTTTTTAAGTAGGTCGATAAGTAGGTAAGCAAAATCTGCGGACGAAAATTTTGCCAATTTTTGTCTAAGTTGATTCCTGGTAGCCGAGAGTCTCGGATTCGGCTAAAATTATTAGAATAAAAACAACTTTAAAAATAAAATTTATACTGGTAAAAACATGGCCACATGTTGATGAGTTCCCAAACGAAACTGATCGGATACGGCATTCCATTGCATGTTCAATTCACGTCTATCAACCTAACAAATATTAAAAAACATTTTGCATATACTCCTTGATTATATTTAATACTTCATCATAAACATCCTGGACCAAGCGTTCAAGAATAAGTCCAGTACTTTGCTGAATAAGCTGTCTGAACTGTTTGACATGTATCGTTTTAGTTGAATCAACAATATCAGGAATGAGGAAATGCTGATTATCTTTGTGGGACGGCCTTCGTCCTTTATTAAAAATAATAAAAAACCGGCCAATGCTATTCATACTCACCACAGAGAAACATAGAAAAGCGGTCAGTGACTTCATATTCTAATTCTATAAGTCGCTCCGACAGTGGATTCTGAAAATTGTTTTATACTTTTTTTTGAATTATTCTTGATAGATGTTTTTCTTACATGTCCTTCCCGTTTTGCCAACTCCGATGGTTTTTGTCCAGCAATATTCTTTTGCCCAACATCACCTCCATATAACCAAAGTAATTCTACTTGAAGCTCTTGACCTTCCTTGGCAGCAATATGTAAAGGGGAATTTCCCTTTTCATGATCAACATAATTTGGACATGCCCCGAGCGCCAATAATCTAAAATAATATTTAGGGAAAATAATTTTCAAAGGAAATTTGTTAGAAATGCTATTTTTCCCTTCTGAAATTTTTCTAGAAAGATCTTGTTTTTAATGAACCAAAAAGGATATAGTATAGAATACGCACATTGATTATTAACTCGTTCATTTAATTAATAGTTAAGGACCTGTTTAAGGCACTAATCCATTAGAAAATATAACCTCAGCGCGGTTTCCACATGTCCAGTACGAACACATGACCAAAGTTGGCGATTTCTTAAGTGAAATATTTACTTATTCTTAAGGTTAAAATGCCCGGTCTCACAAGTCATCAATGTCAAACTTGTCCTTGGCTGGTCTGATTGCGTAGGCCAACTGGGCATATTTTGAGGTGATGAATGCTTCCTTCTTTGGAATAATTGGATCACTTCATTCAACATTTCAAGTAATATGTATGTACAAAATTAAAGTTAGTAATTTACTTTGAGACAGGCTTCTTTTTATTTCGATTTCCAACACCTTGTGGATCGATCAATGCATGTTCCCACACATTATTTGCTCCATTGCGATAAAGTACATTCAACAATGCTAATTGCTTATCGGACAGCCAAACTCCCTTTGTCAAGGAACGGATTTGGCTTACATGGCGACCTAAAATTGAGAATATGATAATATGATTTAAAACCAGGTAACCATTTTTTCTACCAACGATTTTAACACATTTATATTGTGTATATATCCAAAACAAGGGTGTATCCAGGTGGGCAGGGGCCAGAATTTTTTTTTACATTAGCCGCGCTGACAGTAGCCGTTAAAATGAAAAAATCTAAATGGATTTCTCTGTTGTTCTCAAAGTTCGGGCAAATTTTTCGCCGCGGCGCCAATCGGTATCGCGAACCTATGAAAATTTAGCCCCCGAAAAATGAGTTTGTGGGTGGATAGATATGGATAGAAGCATCTATCCACAAGAGGTAAACTGCACATTACCACTCATTAATTCAAACCTAGATTCCTATGGACTAGACAACAATCAGAACATATAAGCACTCCATGGTTCAGCGATGCCCACAATGGTTCAGAGGCGCCACAGTCGGCGCAAGCAACAATAAACTCTGCCATTCAGAGTGTATGAAATTCATACATAGTAAGTATAGTTATACTTATACATCGGCAAATGGTCCCTTTGGCCCTCTTTTTTCCGGAGGGACCATCGCGGGACCACGGGACCATAGCGGGGCCATTTTTGAATTTCCGCCCGTTTGGCGTTATGTTTTAGGTGAGAATGAAGGAGGAGGAACAAGCCAATTCAGGTCAGATCGAGCCAGAGAACCACCGGATGACTACGATTTTTATTCCTGAAGCAGTATGGAAGTTTAAACAATCAATTGCGCATGCCTACGAGTGGAAAGTGTACAAGAAACGAAGGCGATTTTCTGTTTTTTCAACAGAAATAACCAAAAATGGGGCAAATAAATCGAAATTCAATGCCCAGTATGCAATTTTGGACGGGGAATCCAATGGTGGCCTCAGATTTTAATTTCTGTAAAATTCCTAGACCTTGATTAGGCCTGAATTTTGGAAAATTTCTGAAAAATTACCTTTGAAAATTATGGGCTACGGCTGAACATGGGTTTGTTCCATAATAACATCTCGAAAAAACAAGCAAACATTTTCAACATTCACAATTAAATGATGAGCGAAATTGGGAAAAAGAATGTGAAAAATTTGACTAAAATAAAATGAAAATCAATCAAATTTTGCCAAAGATCGGATCAAAGATTCATCAAATTTGCTCGTGAAAGGGGGCTCTTCGGAGAATGTTGCAGCAGTTCTTCAATTCGGCTTTCCCCATAAAATCGCTCCAAAACATTCATTTGCTCAACGGCATTGTTCAACGAATCGGCGATCTTAAAACAATGTTACTTAAGTAGACTTTTTTAAAATAAAAAATACAAAAAAAATAAAAAATTTACCAAAATTTTTTACAAAAAAAATAATTTTACCTTTTGTTCTGTCCAACGTGGAAAACGCTGAAAAATGTTGGTAGCAGTGTCCAGTTGCTGGGCGTCGAGGCAACCCGCAGCTAATGCACGGTGAAACGATGAGTTCAGTTCGTTTTCCAGATGTTCGTTTAGCTCGTCCTCAATCAGTGCCAACGCTGGTAAGACCTTATTGATTGTTGGTTTCGAAATTTCCTAAATCAAATTTTATCGGACTTTCAAAAAAAATTGGTACCTCGAATCTTACAATCCACTCAACGAAAGTCTCAGTAACTTTTAAATAAGTTTTGTATTTGTTCAAGTGCTCACGGAGCCATTCAAATTTTTCAGATAATTCAGCAAAACTTTCCATTGATGCTGCCGTTTCTTCGATGTGCTTCACAAAACTCTGTACCATGGTAACATTGGTGTAAAAACGCACTTTTGTGGGGGCCCGCAGCTTACTTTTACTTCCCACAGACGAATTTCTATGATCAATTTATTGGAGCAATTTTTAAAAAAAACCAACTAACATAAATTTGCCAATGAAAGACCTCAGTTCATTCAACAATCCATCCATCTGCTTCAGAAAGTGTTTTTGCACTGATCGCAAATCGGAGTCGGCATAAGGTTTGGTTGCGTGCTCGAGGCAACAATCCAACACGTGACAAAGACAAATGAAATGAAATCCTAGTAATTATTTCATTAAAATTGCATCAACATTTTTTCTTACGTTCGCCTTGCACCACCATATTAGATCCACCGTCTGTGATGTGCTTTTGCAAACCTATGTCATCATGTGATAATCCAATGGTTGACAATTCCTGTCGAAGAGCTCGCCTGACATCCGCAGTTTGCTTCCTTCCTTCATGCTCGACAAACACCAACATTGTCGTCTTAAACTCACTAAATCCATGTAATTGTAACAAAAAATAATTTGAAAAATATTACAAATTTGCTGTTATTATGTGGCCGAAAATACAAAGGAAACTCGACGCATTCAATTCGCCGAAGTCGTAGCTCAGTGCGCCTCCGAACTTCAAGCATTCGATGAAATGACGAAATTCAGCACTGTCCCTGTGTTTTTGCACCATTGCCAACATCCCCCGCCTAAGAGATCTTTCGCTCGGCAACTGTGAGACACTCCAATGTTCGTTGACCCGACTATAAATTTTTAAAAAATTATTATTTTTTTTATTAAATTTACTGCTTAGCTTACCCAAGTTCCACACATTTTTCGATGAATGCCTGCATTCCCTTCCTTTGCAGGAATACAAACGGCAACCCGTCAAGACTTATGGCGTTGATCGCAGCGCGAAAAAGTTCTTCCTTCGCGGTTTGGTCATCACAGTGTTCCTTGTAATGCTTCCTAAATAACAAAATTGGAAATGAATTTTTTATGCATAAATATTTGCCTTATGACTCGTCTGCTTTTGATGCTGAATTCACTGTTGCAAATAGTGCATCGAAGCCTATCCGTCAAATTCCCATTGTTTTCCAGCTGCTTGAAATATTTGCCAAATTTGCGACTTTCCCATTTTGAATGTTCGGGCTCCGGCTCTCCCAACAGGACCAATTCGTCATCAAATAATTCATTCTCGTCTGATTCTCTGTTGTTCGATTGTTCATCTTCAGAATCCATTGTAAATATCCAAAATAACCTGTAAAAATGATATATAAATTTTATTTGTGTTATTAGAGTCAAGTGGAAATTAATACAATTTTAAATGATGTCAAAATTATGAAAATAAAGTCTAAAAATAGAATGTACGGGTCAGGTTTAGAGGTGGGCAGGTTTTTACGCGTTGGGATGGTGTGTGTGTGTTCGATCTTCTTTGCTTTTTTAATTCCTTCCCCTTCATTCCCACAAAAAACAAAATGCCAAACGGGCGGAAATTCAAAAATGGCCCCGCTATGGTCCCGCGGTCCCGCAATGGTCCCTTTTCGAAAAAGAGGGATTTTTAGGGACAAAGGGACCATTTGCCGATGTATACTCATTTGTCATTTCTTCCTTCTCTTTTCTTTGCGCCAAATAAATTTGAATCAATCATTTTAGAAATTGGCGTCTTGTTAAAAGTTTACAAAATATAAAAACAACAAATATTTGTTGTTTTTTTAAATAGGTTGATTTGTCTTTCCCTAGCTGCAATGGACTATGTGGTTAGAGATTTTGCAGCAAAAGATAGCATTCGGACAGGTTTGACGAGCCCTGGTGTACGGTACGTACTAGACTAACAAATTTAAAAATTATTTTTAGCTTATACATATTTACAACGAGCCTATATCATCCTCGATAAATGCTATGTCTGTTACGACGGGATTTTTTGAGGTAATTTTTCTTTCCATCTTTTAAATTCATTGTATGATTAAATTCACGTTATTACCTTTTCACATATTTCATGTACTTTTAAGAAATTTTTGGACGCCAGGAACGATTTGTTGGCTATAACTCCAATCCTCAGGGTGATTGCTCCATCCGATGGTACAAAACTAACATTGTCCGATGATCAATCCGCTAGGGAATGTATTATTCATTTGAATGCTCAATCGATAGCTAAGAAACTCCAAATTGGTTAGGATTATGCCGATTTATTTGATTTTAAATTTTTGGACAATATATAATATTATATATAATTGAATTGTCAATTTTTTTGATGACTTCAAGGGTGGAGCCAGGATTTCATTTGGGGCGGGGGGGGGGTGGGAGAGGGCGATCACTAAATTTTTTGTCCACTTATTTTTATTCGCGCCGTAAAGTCAATTTTTAGGGGTGCATTTTTGTATTGCAACGTAAAAATCGGATTTTAATGGTGTACACCTCTTTTCTTTTGTAAACTGTTCACTAAGGTTTTTTAGTCGTTTCGAAGCGGTTTTATTTGTGTGATAAACT
>JAQIYK010000748.1:0-12308 GCA_034700465.1 Rotylenchus robustus | reverse complement strand
ATGCTGTTCGCGAGCTCATAGACTGGCTGAAGCAAATGAGAGGAGAGGAAGGACATAGGTATGTGGATCAATCGGTGATGTGTTCCGTGTCTGTAGTCTGTATGCTTGTACATTCATTGTACATCCCCTTTTATTTATCTTTTGCATCCAAACAGTGTTAAAAAGAGACAATATGCGAAAATAAAACCATAAAGGTAAAGGTATAATCACAATAATATGGTTTTGCACAAATTTGGTTGGGGCGTTATTTCGATATAGAGCCAAATATTGTTACTAATAGTGATTGAAAACGAAATTACTTTTTAAAAATTCAGAATTTTGGGGCGTTAAAAGGCATTTTGTTAAATCGCACTAATGCTACAAATTGGAATGAAAAAATTGAAAAATAAATCAAATTCATCGTCTCCTCTTCTGTTCATCTCACACCAATTTGTCCCATTTTTGTAGTTCATTGCCCAACTTCATTGTTCACATGATGTGCTCTCAAATTCCAAAAGTGGTGGTGGTGATGTTCAACTGCTATTGGTGCTGATCCTCCATGGTGATCTTTGCCAGGAGATGACTCCCCTTCACGGTCCGAACTCGTACCCAAATGAACACTGATGTCCATTGAGTGAGTGCCGTCCAAAATGTTCGAAATTTGTTCAAGGGTGGCACGTTTGTTCGGGTCTTCCTCAAATATTTTCTGCAAAAGTGTGTTTCCTGGCCATTACAGGAAATGTCCCTTCCCTATTCCTCCGGATTCAACATACGAATAAGATGCTGAAGATGGTCGGAAACTGCTTCTGGATGTTGTCCATGTGCATGTGTCGATGCACCTTCCTCGTCTGTCCGTCCACCGTGAATTTCTTCCACTTCAGCGAGCTGCGTGCGAGCTCTTTGGCGTCCTGCAACAGCCCGCCATGCTTTTCCACAAATTCTTTGCGCATTTCCATGAACACAGTGATGTGGTCGGTGGAGTGTTGGGGTTGGGGGTTCAGCTGGGGAGTGTGTGCAAGCATCTCCAGCATCAGAATGCCCAGTGACCACACATCCGACTGCACCGTGATCTTCATCAGACTTTTCTGCAATGATGAGATGGGTAATTGATCAGGTTAAAGCTAGGGATGAGCTCTGATCCCCCCGAAATCCCCCGGCCGGTTTTTGGCCAAAAATTACCTTACCATCCCTCCATCCTAAATCCTAGCCCAATCTCAATTGTTATGTTGAATTTTTGCTTAACATATTAAAGAAAACTCAACTACCCCAGCCCCCACGAGGGGGCAGGGGGGCGATTTTGCCTAGCATACATATTTAACCCATTTTACTCCGGTTTCCCCGGGGCCCCGCACCCCTGCCACGAAAAATATTTTTTTCCGAATTCGACCCCTACCGCCAAAAAACCCGGGGGCCCGCACCCCGCAAAACCTGTTTTCGGGGACGGAGCTTATCCCTAGTTTAAGCCGGTCGGAAAATTCCATTAATTACTTCGTGGCAAGCCTCTTTGTGCTCCGGACTCGCGTAGGTCGAGGGCCTTTCGTTGGCTTTGGACACAATTCCGGTGACCACGCGGATTTCGTTATTCAATGAGTTGCACACAAACTCCAACAAATCCTCGGGGTTCCGCTTTCCCGGCCCAATGAACCTCGCCCCCACCGGACCATTGTGTAGGTTCGGAATGGCCGACTGCAAGTCGATCAACTTCCACTTGTTTTCGCTTTTCACATAAATCCAATTTCCCGGCTTCAGATGCATGTGAAGGCCGTCTGAAGTTCGCAAATTTGACAGATAGGTTAAGTTAGGGGTTGTGCTTTCTGAGAACCCAATCCTGGATCGAGTTGCCTTGTATTTTTGTGTGGAACATGCCTAATCTCTGTTAAGTCCAATAAACTTCAAAAAATCATTTACGCTTGTGGAAGGTGGACAGATTCGCGACCAGTTGTTTCAGCAGTTGCTGCACCTGCTGCTCCACCGTGGCCCTCAGTGTCTCGTGGTATACCTTCTGTTCGATAGAACACTTCGCCCTCGTGTTGTTTAGCCACATCTTTCGGTTTTGCCGGACATTCATCATGTGTAGTAATATCACCATTGTGGAATGGCCAAGTTGTGGCGAGGGCGAGCAGGAACAGAAAAAGGTGGAGAACAACTAGCAGGGAAGAGGAGCGGGCGGCCAATAAGGAAGGCATTGATTAAAGAAGGAAAGGAAGGAGATTATATTAGGCAAATATATCACAATCAGAGCCAAAATTAATAGTTGGGACTTTGGAACGGGAGTGATGGAGCGAATGAGCAAAACAGCACATGGGGAGAGAGTCCTTAAAAAGAGTGCCAAAACCAATTTTGGAGAAAATATGGGAAAATGGGAAGGGGAGGCAGTGTGAGGGGGGAGGGGAGGGTGGGGGGGGAGGAGTTGGTGGATAAAACAATTTGATCACAAAAATGAGTGAACAGATAATCAATATAACTATTATATTATATTAATATAGCCACTAAATAATAGTATGCAATGAATATAGTGTATGTATAAGGTAATGTGAATAAAGCTGATGATGGAGTAGTGTGATTGGGGTGGGGGTTGGAGGGGGGAGGGGTAAGGGGGGGGGGATGATCGGCGGATCAGCTGACCAGAGAGAGAAGTGCAAGGGTTGGCAAATTGGCAAATAAAAGAAAAGTGGACATTTTCTGATTTGAATATTGTGTAAATTAGTAAACCATCAAGCCAAAAAGTAATATTATCTTTTACTTGAATATTTGATTGATGAATCCTAGCCGGCCAATAGTATTATAATGAGTTAAATTAAAAATATTTTAGACCTTTAAAAAGGGTGGTAAAGTAGACGATGGACTCCAACTCATTTTATGCCTTAAAAAACATAACAATGCACTAACTTTTTGAGTTTGGATCTTTCGATCGATTGGTTTATTGGTTGCACCACTTTTCGAGCAGCGCCAATTTTGAATTAAGCCAAGAAAGTGGAAGTTTTGTCGGTTCGACGAGGGCATCGACAGTAGCTGCACAACGGGGATTAGTGGGTTACGGTATTTACATTGGTTTTGGGTGTCTAACCTGGCGTCTTTGCCCGTTTCTCCGTCCGTGCCCGCTTCGCCCGGAGTACCTGAACAAACAGTTCGATTGTCCCGGATTCCGATCCGACTTCGCGTTTCTCTGTATGTACCTGGTGGTCCGCGCAGTCCTCCGTCGCCCAAGTTGCCTCCCTTTCCTGGCGGCCCGGTGACTCCCGGCTTTCCGTCCAGTCCCGGACGTCCCGACGGGCCCTGCGGTCCGATTGGGCCCTTTTGCCCTGCCAATTTATTATTTATTATTTGTTATTTTCCAAAGTTCGTATTTTTCCATCTGTCCCCTACCTGGCTCTCCGTTGTCGCCCTTCTGCCCAATGACTCCTGGCTGTCCCGGCTGCCCGGCCTCTCCGTTTTTGCCCGGACTGCCGGACTCTCCTGCCAATCCCTGTGGTCCCGTGAAGCCGGCATGTCCGGGTTGACCCTGGGGTCCCGGGTCTCCGGCCTGCCCAGCCAGTCCATCCTCTCCGCGTTCACCTGGTGGTCCCGGGTAGCCAGGGGGACCGGCAGGACACAAACTTGGCAAGAAGAGATTAGAAAAATCCGGTTAGATTGGATTGAACTCACCGGCACAGCACATCGCCCCGGTTGATGGTCACCGGCGGGTGGTTGCCGGGCTGTCCCGCATATCCCTGATTTCCTTCAATGTGTACATTTTTAATCTTCGATCCTCTTTTCTCTCTCTCTTTCCTGTTCGCCTGTTCGTCCTACCTGGCTGTCCCGGCTCCCCTGGAGTACCCGGCTCTCCTGGAGTTCCGGGCGGACCCGGCGGGCACTTTGTCTCCTGGTGACACACACATTTCCCCGCTGTCACCACGTTACGACGTTCACGCTGCAATTTGTTCCGATATCACACTCTTGGACATGTTATTCCCGAACCCATTCCAATGCCTCAACTTACATGGAGTTTCTGTAGCAAAAAGCCGCCAATGTTGCCGTTTCTGTGGTCCATTCCTGCTGCACTTCCGTCCAATTTCGCATCTCCATGCATTGCGGTGGCCCATATCTGGGCTTGTAGAGCGTTGAATTCGTCCATGTCCTGTATAAAAAGTTAATTTCTTAACCAGTAGCAAACAGATTGGGACTTAAAACCAAGATAACTCAAAAAGTTTAAATGAAAAAACTGGGTTGAATTTGATCAAAAATTTCATGATTTGATCAGGGCTGATTTTCGGACAGAATTAGAACAAACCGTCTCCAGTTCGGAAGTGATGGCGTTAATTTTGGCCACAAGTGTAGGAATGAACAGGGCACATCCGGCCAGCGAAAGCACACTCAGCACAATGGCCAAATTGGCCGCCGATCGGGCAGAAATCATTGTGCTTATTCGCTGAAAATTAAAACTATTTATTAACGGGACGATGAATAGTTCAAATTCACAAACAAATTCGGGGGTTTGGAGATCGGAGTTAGACAAACTGAACTGATTACGGATCGGTTACTAATAAGGGAGGTAAAGCAGTCGCCTTTCAATGGCTCAACCTTTATCTTTCTTTTCCCCACTAAATATCCCCCCAAAATTGGTTTGTCCGCGCCTTTTAATTCCTTCCAAATGACTGAACGGACCACTGAGACGAACGACGGCGGGGCCATTACCATCACAGAAGGGGAGGGAGGGAGGGAGGGAGAGGTAAAGCAAGAAGAGGAGATCAACTTGGGGAGGAGGAGCGGAAGGAGGAGAAGGATAACGGGCGAGGGGGGATATGACGCGATTAATTTGTCGGCTCAGCTACCCATCCACCATCCACCCACTTATCCTCCATTTATCCACCCACCCAACCCATCTCTATATCTTCGCCGTTTTACAGCTCTTTTTGATGGGACTTGTTCAAAGCGGCGGCGGAAACAGGATTCGGTGTGGAAGAAGGGAGTATAGGGGGAGGGGGGGGGAGGGGAGACTAAATGTTCAGGGGAGGGGAGGGGAAGGGAGGGGGATTGGATGATGGTGACATGGTGAGCAGCACATTCAATATTAGTGTCAGATGGGGGCGAGAAAAAGGAAAAGCCATGGAAGGGAACGGACTAGGGAGAGGAGTGGCTGTAATCATCAGCAAAGTCGACACCAATCGCAAGCGATCGCATCATCATCACAATCACAACACTAAAATCCGAAATGGATTTGGTTGGGATTTGGAAAGCGAAGATGGGGAGGAGAAGCAATGAATGGAGGAGGTAGATCCATCTCATCCCATCCCAGCCCAACCTATTCATCATCCAACAGTTGACGAACAGTTTTTGGGTGGAAATCACCCGCAGAGGAGGCAAATGTATTAAAATGAACGGTGGGTGGGCAGATGGAGCAGGATATGGAGCTAACAGCAGGAGATGGGTTATGTATGAACAGATGGATAAAGATGAACGTGTTCGTTGTTGTTGATCAAATATTTTATTTGGCTTTTCGTTTTTTAAATGATATCTCGAATCGGTCATCACTCCCTCGGGCCTCCTTGCCTCATTGATCTCGCTGTCCTTTCCCTTTGCGCGCCTTTTGCCCCTTTTTTCATCGGTGCCGGGTTCCCCCGGGATTTTTGATTCGTAGAAATGCCCGACACTGATGGTGTTGTTGTTGTTGTTGTCTTCCGCGACGTTCTGCCTGCCACCCTCCTCTGCTGCTGTTGATGATCTCTGACCGGTCTCTGATCGGTAACTGCTGCAAATGGCCTCAACTGATTATTATATCCAGATCTGATCAGTCCCTCCCTCCCCCACCATTTTCTTGTTGTTGTTCTCCTTCCTCCTGCTCCTTCTTCGTCTTCTGCTGTTGTTGTTGTTGTTGTTGTGGCATTGGTCTGACAATGGACTTCGGCTTCTCCCCCGTCATCGATGTCGTCTGTTGTTGCCCACCTCCAATTCCCCCCAAAAAGGCATCAATCCCCGCCCTCACATTTTGCTCCACCGTCATCACCGTATGAGTTCGTTGACGATCAAAATTGACTGTTTCTGGCGGTTGTTTTGGGACAAACGATGCTAAAGCAGGCGCGGGTATTGCCTATAAAGCCAAAGCGACGATCATGCCTCACTCTTTTTGATTATTTAATAATGTGTATGTTCTTTTTTTAAAATTTCAAATGGCCTGACCTGTGATTTGACTTCTTTGTTGTGAGTCGATGTTTTCTTCGGCGAATGTTTCCTTCTGTTCGCTAATGCTGTGGGTACTGCTTGAAGTTGATGTTGCTGTTCCTCTTCAAGCAGTAGTTGGTGCGCTGTGGCCGGGATAGGTTCTGCCGGGATTGGCTCATCACCATCCTCTCTCCTTCCATTCTGTTCCGGATGTTCTGTTGTTGATGGTACGCTTGTCAGCTTTTTGTTGGGTGATTGTGACTTCACGGCAATGTTCCCGGACAAGTTTCTTTTGCTCTTTGCTTCTTTCTTTGGCTTATTGGCAACTTCTCTGCTGATCTGCCGATCCGGTCTGATCTGCTGGTCATCGGCGTTACTGTCTCCTTTCCTGTCGATCTTCGCTGGGATTTTTGTTGGTGTTGCATTGGTCAATTTTGTACAGATCTCCCCAGTTTGATCATGCACACTGTTAAGTCAAAACATTGGTTAATTTGATAAAGTATAGTGTATGTGCTATGATGGCCTCAATTTCTAAAAATGTTATATGTATCTGACCTGCTGCTGGTGGATGCCTCGTCGCCTTTGTTCCTGTCCCTGCTACTCCCCGCCTTCGCTCCTTGTTGTATTTTTCCTCCTCGTCCTCCTTCGTCTTCTTCCAACCTTCCGATGTACTGCTCGCCCTTCCCCTCCTCTTCCTCCTGGCCTCTGTCCTCCTCTAGTTGGGTGCTCAATGATGGTCGACTTGTTGTTTGGTGTGATCCCTTGGAATTTAAAAAGCAGTTTAGATCTTTAGATTTTGGTTTTGTTGGAGCAAAAGTTCTGATTTTCAGTTGCAAAAATAACCTAAATTATAATTGGTAATCAAATCCAACTCATCAATACAGAATCGAAAAAGCCGATACTTTCCCCACATTTTATTTAAATTCCTTATTTTTCCACCCTTTTCCCTTACTTGAGATGATGGTTTCCTCTCCAAAGATCGTGTGGACGTTCGTTCGGCTCCGCATATCCATTGGTTTGGTCCCAGCCCGACACTGGACGACCTTTTGTAGGAACGGCCGAAGCTGGACAGGAGGGGAGGCGCTGCCCGGGGCATTCGGACTTCGATGAACAAACCCACTGCAAGTTTTAATATTCATTTGCTTCAAATAACAACAACCCCAACAATTTGCCATATTATTCAGTACAGTATTCACAGAACAGAGTACAGTATCCACATTCCATTCCTTGACCCGTTCTTTTTTTGAATATGGTACTCACGTTCCTTGACCCGGTCCCTGTCCGCCTCGCTCAGCGTGCCCCACTCCTCCGAGTTCAGGATGGCAGCTGCAAAATGGAGCATGTGCCGGTCCACCAAGTCCAACAGACGATGGCAAAGTGCTTTAAAGCGCTAAATTGGCCAATGACTCAAACATTGCTAATTGGCACTGCTAATTGGCTAACTGGATTCCACCCGGCAGCCATCAGCTGTTGTGCTCTTCGTCCTGTAACAATACTTCCAGTGCTCCCAGACAGCATTTGCTGGGGGTGGTTCAGCTTCAGCGGGGAACTGGTACAGGACGAAGTTGCCGAAGTGCCCGGAATGCAACCTTCTCCAGTGGTGCTTAAAAAGTGGTATTTTTAATTTAAAAATTTGACTTATAATACGAACTATTGGAGTTGTTCGATCTGTGCCAGCATTTCCTTCAGAGCAATGAATGCGCGGATGGCTGTTTCGGCATCCAGGCTGTGCACTAACGGGGGCAAAATGTCCTCCAACAAGGCCAAGTTCAGCGCGAGGCCCTTGCCAAAATTACTAAAAATGTTTTTATTTTTGAAATTTTAAAAACAATTTGAAAATGTTGATTTGGTATGGCATAATGTACCTGAATGCGCGGGAGGTGATGAAGGAGTCAAACTGTCCAACCATAAATTCCATACAGTACTCTTCCACATCGCCGACCATAGCCAATACACGTTGGACAGCATTGGGCAATTTCAGCCGGGGAAGAGTCACCTGGGCAGGAAGGAGGGAGGGGGGGATTAGTTGAACTAGTTGAACATGCAGGCCATGACCAGTCATGGTCAAGGCCAGCAGTCGGTTCACCTGCAGCTTTTCGCACCCCAACAGCACCTCGACAACACTTTCCTCCTCAACAGACTGAAGCAGTGCGTCTCGGCATTGGCGTTGCCATTGCTCGGACAAATGCAAAAACACACGGCCTAAAAACTACCGTAAAAACTACCGTATTTCTATTTTTCTTCGTTTTTCACCTTTCCAAATGCGAGTGAAGTTGGCCGCTTGCCATTGGAGGGCATCGTCAAAGAGTTGGCGAAGTGTCTGGAGAAGTGAGGATTAGTTAGACTAATAAATACAGTATTTCTTCTAATTTGAGTTCTTCCCATTGGGGTTACTATAATTGCTATTTTTCGAAAATGTGCTATTTTAAATTGATTATTTTCTTCGGATTTTCATAAAATTGAAGGAGGTGTTTTTTAAAAGTTAAACATGCGGAAACTGAGAACATATAGACTTCTTAAATTGAAACATGCAGATTTTCACAAACAGACGAATTTTTACAAACAAATGTTTTTTCTAAAAGCAAGAAGATTTTTTATAAAAAATATCTAAATAAATTTAGAAACTATTTTTTCAATAAAAAATAGTGCTCCTTCACTCCAATAAGTGCCTTTTTCCCGGGATGGTGGCCCTACCGAGGAACTATTATTAAAGCAAATACGGTAAAATGATGCTGGACCAATGTTTAGCAGCAGAAGAAACCAACCGGTAGTTCCAACTCCATTTTGGGCAATGCATCGAACACAGCGGACACACACGAGGCACATGGTCGGTGGAAGAAGTGGAACAGCTCAAACATTTAAATGTTTATTTATTTTACATTTTCTGATATTTTTATTTGTTTTACCATTGCTCGCACATTCAATGCCAACATTCGGGTGAATAGTTCGTCCCGAACAAAGGCACCCAATTCGAGCAGTTCCCACAGGTCGATTGGGGATGCATCGACAGAGGAAGTGGGGGACGGAAGGGAGGTAAGGCCACCGTGGAGAAATTGGAGCAGAAAATGGACGGAAGAGGTGGAGAAGCGGGTCAGTGGGACGCGGAACAGCACTTTGGAGGGCGAGGCTGAGCTGAGCTGGACGGACAGCTGATCCTGCAATTTTCAAAATTTTATAAAATATCCCCAAAAATTCAAAAATTTACCCGAAAAAACTCGGAGTTGGCCCAAAGGGTGCAAAGTGGCGCCTTCAGTTTAATGCCATCTTTTGTCTCTACCAGCACCATTTTGCCGATTAGCAATGGTTGTTCTCCATCTTTTTCCTGGGCCTGCTCGCCCTGGTAAAGCTGGAGCAGATCCTCCGCTAATAGACTGGCACACTTCTGCTGATCCCCAAAAGGTATTCCCAGACTGGGGGTCTCTTGTGTGGGAGTCAGCACATCCACAGAGTTCAACGAGTTCAACGAGCACAACGATGATAGACGTCTCCGGGCCAGAGCCCTTCCCCGAATAGAGGAGCTTCCCTTCAAAAAGACAATCATCTATCGAAAAATCGAAAATCCGAAGAAATTCTTCCAGTTCCGGTCAGTTCAGAAAGTCTTATTCTTTTCTTTTTAAATCTCAAATCCCAACCAATTCGGCAGTTGTTGGCGATTCGTCTCCGTCCACAGATGGCATACTCCTGGCCATAATTGAGCTCATCTGCTGTTGTTGTCCGTCGCTGTTGTTCGCCATCCCGATGTACATCGTGAATATCTTCTTCTTGCTCTTCTCTTCATTCGCTTTGCTATTTTGATCATATGCTTCTTCACTTTGCACGGTGCTTCCACTTTCCATCGGAATAAATTTTGGGTTCAATCTCACCGATTGGGCACTTCGTTGGTGATGATGTTGAAGGAGTTCAGTTGAATGTTCTGTATTACCTATGTATAAATTTGACCAAAACTCTCGGCTAGAAGTGCCTTTCTCTCAACTTCACCTTTTTCGCTAGTTTCCTTTACATTGATGTTTCTGTCGATGGCATGCTTTTCAGCCAATTCCTTGAAAGAGGTCATTGAACTCGTTGATTCGGACGGTTTCTTCGACAGTTGTTGATGACCCCGTACGAAATGAATATCCTCCAGTTCGGGCGAAGGGAAAGATGCGGACATAACCGAGGAAGAGGAGGGCGGCTCCGCCAGATGCTCGCCGTGGCCAAAAGACGGGTGGAAAGAGTAGGAGAGAGCATGCTTAAAGTAGAGAGTGGAAAAAGTCAAAGCCTTTGCCTTTTGAACCCCATCCATTCACTTCTCTGGTTGTGTTCATACCATTGTCTGGTGTTGTCCTGTCCCTCCGTGCTGGCACTGCCCCCTCGCCTCCTCTTCGAATTCATTCTCCCCCTCTTCCGCCACCATTTGACCATTCGTTTCCCTCCTGTACCTCTCACCACTTTGCTGAACTGCTCCACCATCCCCATCTCCGCCTTCCCCCTCTTCATCCTGTTGTTCTACCACCATTTGTCCCAATTCGACCACTTCGTCGTCCGTATAAATGGATCTGATAAAAAATTCAAGGGCAGCCGAAGGAACATCGCCGACAGCAATTTCCAATAATTGTTGACGTCGACGGTGCAGATTCGCTTAAAAGTGAATTGCTGATACCGTATCATATCCAAAATAACCATAAAATGGTAATTTCTTGTTTTTAACCACTATTTTGGTTATCTTTTTGAGTGTTTTTATTTTATTTGTATTATTTTTTTTGACAAAAATAACATTCTTTGACGAATATAGTATCTTTTGCTGATCAAATTAGTTAATTTTACATTTTCGATTCAATTAGACATTCCAAAATCCATCCCCATTTTTCCAAAATCCGGATTTGAGATGACCAATTCTGATTGATCTCACCTGTAGTTCCCCTTGGGGTCAATGCCTCCAGAGTGGCCTGCACATATCGTATGAAGAAGTTGGGCGCCCGTTGTCTGAGAATGCTTAAATGGGCCGGAAATTTGCGCCCATCGGCTGCCACCAGCATAAGATCCGAGGTAGGACCATGTCCTCGAAAAGGGAAAAGGAAGGGGCTTATTAATTTTTATCACTAAATTTGGCAAAATTCAAAATATCGTTTTTCCTTATTATTTTTCAATATCACCGTAAGAATCGTTTTATCACCATTAATTTTTCATTATCACCATTTCGATCAGCGTTGAGGGCACTTTTAGGTGAAATACGGTAGCACAACTCCAAAGTTTTTAGTTTTTAGTTATTTTTTATTTAAATTTATTTTGCCCATTTTTATCTGCCGGGGTAAATTTTTACCAATGATGGAAGCCATGTTGTGCCGAATGTGTTTGGCAATTTCCCTTCGCAATGTTTCCCTCTCCGCCTGGAATCGTTCACTCCACGGCGGCAATTGACAGTTGCCGTTCAGCGAAGACGGAGGACGGGGCGAGAACATGGAGATGAACAGAGAGACGAACAGGGAGATGAACAGGGAGACGAACAGGGAGATGAACAGAGAGATGAACAGGGAGACGAACAGGGAGATGAACAGGGAATGGCAGGACAGAACGGACGGTCGGGGAGGATAATGGCTTTTTAGGTGGCATAAATGCAGAGAAGAGAATATTGGACCAAAATAGTGCGTCTTAAAGGGAAACAATTGAGTGCGTGGAAGTGGAAATAGTTAGTTAGCCTAATATCCTCGAAAAACACTAACCGGGGACGGGGGAGGATGGGACGGGCACAGTTTATTCGATTAGACGCAACGGAATTTCCGCCGCGGGCACAAAATTGCCAAAAGTTTTATGCGGAGAGAGCAAAAAATGGATGAGAAGAGAAGGCAAAGAGGGAAGGACAGGAGAGAGAGAGAGGGGAGAAAAGGAAAGGGAAGGGAAGGAAAGGACAGGAATGGCAACCAACCCGCTGCCCAACTCACATCACACAGACACACTTTTATGGCCTGGAGGGGAGAAGGATGGCCCGGCGGGTGATGCTCTTTCCTTTCCCTGTGGAAGGAACCTTCCTCATTTCCAATTTTCATTTGGGGGATGAGAAGAAGAAGAAATGCACACGCATTTCCGAGGGATGGGATGTGGGAAGAGGGGGAGGGGGGGGAGAGAAGGGGAGGAGGAGGGGGAGAGAGAGGGGGGGGGGAGAAGGGGAAAAGGAGGAGGGGGTGGGGGAGAGGGGGGGGGGGGGGGGGGGGGGG
>JAQIYK010000747.1:0-12310 GCA_034700465.1 Rotylenchus robustus | reverse complement strand
TAAAGAGTAGCTATCCCCGGGGCGGGTTCAAACTCTTTACCTCTTCTTAATCGGGGCCCTTAAGGTATCCCAAGAAAGGACTGGATTGTATGAATACAATTTATGCCAGTTGCTTATTTTTGTTGTATGTTAAACGGAATGAAATAAGATGGACAGTGGGGATACAACATAACAGAAAATGGGTGGAGATAAAGTGGAATGTGATGTTATCCCCTGCCTGTGAAAACTGTTTTTGCCCATCCGTCTCTTCGTCCATTTCTTTGGAATGGATCTGATGAGCAACGGCGAAGGAAGATGGTTGTGAAGAAAGGAAGAGAGTGTTGTTGTTGGTGAGAACAGGTAGGTCAGCCCGGCGGGGGAAGGGTGGGAAAGGGACGAGCATCTTAAGCTAAAAATGGGAAGGTACAGTGTTATATGGTCCCCCTTTCCCTGACTCAATGGCCGATGAGGAAAAGGTCGGCTCAATGGCAGCGCAGTGGGGATGGGCCAGTCAATCGATAGCGGGTTGAAGGGAAGGAAGGGACACAATGGACGGGTAGCTAGGAAGGGGCACAAGGACGGGCAATCTGAAAATATCGAAAGTAATTTTCGACATTCCCCCTTTTTTTTAAATGGGCTGTGTCTACCTTCGGCTCGATGGCCAACGACGCTGGTTTTAAAGCTGACCGCCGGTCCCATGTTGTCGCTCTCGGGTGCGGTTTCGATTTCCTGAATGGGGTTTAAGACCTTTGAACTGCTCATAAGTTTTCCCTTTATCTCATTTTCATATTGTAGCTTTTGCATTTCTAGTTCTCTTTCTTGTAGCTCTCTTTTTGTTTGATTGTTGGTTCTTTTAACCAGTCTTTTTGTTCTCCGGTCTGTATAATATCCATAAAGGAACAATGTCCATTTACAGAGGATCCCGATAACGACCAAGCGTTTTATGATATCCCAGAAGTTAATCTTTCCCCAAATTTGTGCTAAAAGGTTTTCTGGGTCGATTGCGCGCGAAGCGATGCCGCTGTTTTCGTCAGGTGTTTTCATGAATGGGTCAAGACTAAATTGTCCAGTTCTGAACGACTTCAAAGATTGTAGCATGTCCTTTTGGTGATCTGTCAAGTTGGTTATGATCAACTTACTGAAGAGCTGTAAGTTTGTTTTTGGAATTTGTGAAGTCCACGCCTTATTGTGGACCATGAATTGGTCAATCTTTTCTATTCTAGAACTTTTACCAGATAATTGGTCAATGCGAAACAACTTTCCGTTCGACATGATGGGAGTATACTGGAAGATGGAACAAGGTCCTTTGCTCGCAGTTTCGTGCAAAATTTGGGTGATGGGGTCTAAGAATGCGGTGATCGGTAGTTGGTTCGTAAGAGAAATATTGACCGGGATTCTTTGGTAACAATGACCAGTTGGTGCAAAAGAAATGCCTTCGACTTCAGAGCAAGTCCAGTATTCTAGTATGTTCGGAGAGATCCAACGACCTTCGAGTAACGAAGTGTTTGCAAGCTGTCTAATGAGTAGTGTCGGATCGAGGTGAGTAAAACTATTGCTGAGTGTGGAGTCTGTGATGTAGTCACATATCATTTTTGAAAACGATTGAAATGCCTGTCGAAGCTGTTGATCGGCAAATAGACTGCGTGCCTGAAGCTGGGCCTCTAATTGTGAGACTCTGACCTCTCCGTCTAATTCGCTCATTGCTCTTTTTAGGCGATTCATTCTTTCGTCAGTCAATTTTTGGAACTCGGTGTATTGTTTTTGCCTGATAGCGAAACCTTGCTGACTAATCACTAATGTCTGAAAACACGAGGTCACTGTTGTGGGATTGTCAGCAAAAGTTAAAGACAAGTCTGGGGGATCACTAAGCCACCCATTTCGATATAAGATTCCTTTCCTAGTGGTAAAAGGTTTGAAAATGCAACGCCGCTTGTCCTTAACCATTGCATTTGATCCATCCGTGTTTGTTGTTTTCCATACTAGAATCGAGTCATCTTTTAATCGGCAGGCTCCGTCTGCAAAATTGCAGTGGCTTAAGTCCTCAATGGGACTGAGAATTTCTTCAGATTCTGGACGAGTGAATGCGGTTGTGTTTTTGAAGATGCAATTTTCTGTTTCGATTTTAGTTTCGCCAAGAGACCAATATGAGAATGAAAATTCGAGCCTTTTACCGGTGGTCATTACTGATCGGGAATCACCATACAATTTCCCGATGGAACATTGCTGTGAATGAACCATGTCCCAACATTCATCGCTGTGGACACGAATTGAGTGTTGTCCGGTTGTTTGAAACTGGTCGTTGAGCAAATTTGTGCGAAACTTAACCCATTGGCGTACGATGACGCATTGATAAGCTTCAATTTGATATTCACTTTGGTCTGGCCGGAACAATTCCAGTTTTAAAGACGATGGTTCGGTGTCAAATATATGCCCGATGGAATCACAAATGGAGCGATTTCTAGCTATCTTTATGAATTTAGATGTAGACTCCTGGTGGCAGATCATTGCCCTTTCTGATGAAACGCAACTGAACAATGTCAGAAAACAGATTAAGTTTAACGTCCACGCGAATTTAGAGCTAGTGAAAGTAGTTTTCTTAGGGGAACGCCAATTTTCGGTTTTATTTTCTTTGTGTTTTGGGATATGCTCGGTTAGGATAATACCTGAACTGCTAGCACTTCGGGTTGGGGTTCTCCAGTTTGTAACAGGATCATAGTTGTCTCGAGCAACGGGAAGGCGAGAGTCGTTTTGTGAACTGTTAGTTGCCAGTGTTAAGCGCTTAGTAATCGGACTGTGATTGATCTGTTCCAATCGCTCAAGGGCGCATTTGGCAATTGAGTTTTCAGCAGGAGTGATTGGCACCTTCGAAGTTAATTTTCTTAAGACATTGATGAAGGGTTTGCCATCACTGCTCTGCAGAAATTCGTCAATTTCATCATCACATGATTCGTCCGAAATTTCTACTGGGATGAGATGCCACGATGGGTCTGAAATGATTTTGATATTGAATAATTTTGAAAAGTGTATCCAGTTTTTATTTTCAATGTACTCAATGGTACTTCTGATGCGTTTGACTATTAGTTCCCAGCCTCGATTGGTGATACAACGTGCTGCATTGCCGTTTTTGTCGAATGGCGGTGGGATCAGGAGTATAGATTTGAAATTAGCCTCTCTTGGTACTATGGTGCCGTCACGTGGCGATGGAATATGTGTGTTTTCATCCAGCTCCCAAAGGTAAAAGAAAAAATCAATCAAAATTTCAAGGATTGTTGCTGGAGCCATCTCTTGTTTTGTTTTAAGGTGATCTATTATCTGTTGATGAAATTCCGTGTTGAAACAGTGTTTAATAACACTTTCGTCATATATCGAAGGATATTCTTTAAACAAGTTTGGAAGACGGCCCCTTTTTGTCATGAAGACTTGCAATAGAAGTGCCAAAGTGAACGAGTTAAACGTTCCTTTGACGGGATCGTTCAAATCAGCAGCCCACAATTTTAATGCAAAATAAAGTCGTCGATACTCTTCATTGATTTTGCCTATGATGTTTAAGAAAAGCGAGTGATAAAGAGCAGTAAGTTGTTGTCTACCAATTGTGAAATCTATTTTATACGAATTGTCCATCTCAATCTTCAGGACAGGCACGATGGCCTTCGTGATGACTAGAGCAGATTTAAGTCGAAATTTTCCTTTCAGAATAGATTTGATTGAGAAGAGTTTGGTAGCTTGTGTTTGTTGGGAATCAATGTCCTTACTGGCTGCAAATTCATAGACGAACAGATCTAAGTCAGAATTTTTACAACTTAAGCGAGAGAGTGTTGATCCGAAAGGGACAATACGACAGCTATTCCAACTTTCGTTGAGACATGTTTCAATTTCTTGACAAATGGATAACTTTTCGTCATTTTGATATTCCATTTCGGCGTTGAAGCGTTCCAACAGAATCCATTCGATTTTGGAGAGAGCTATCTTGTCAGTTTCGTTTATCAAAAATTCTAGAGGCATACTGGATGGCACGATGGCCACAAAGTTTGGAGAATTTGAATTTCTGATTCTGGGTTCAATGACCGGATTTTGTGATTTGTTTGGAACAATGTCCTCAATGGTTTTGTTATTTGATTCAATGACCAGATTTTGTGATATTTTTGGAACAATGTCCTTGATGGTTTTGTTATTTGGTTCAATGACCAGATTTTGTGATATTTTTGAAACAATGTCCGTATTTTTGCTTTCAGAGTTTGAAATAAACTCACCGGGATTGAGATTCTGCTGCGCTGACTCCATTAGTTCAGTTCTCAACGTCATGAGCAACATGCCTAAGTTGTTCTCGCCTCGTTCGGATAAGTTGATGTTCGCTGGCATGACGAAGTTTGATGCCGTACACCGGGCGCTCAACAGACCTATTCCCCAGTCTTCATCTGCGGATGTTTCCAAGATAAGCGCGGTTCCAGTATTGAGCAATAATTGTCTGAGATGTTGGTTGGTAAACTTCGCTCTTAAGACATTGATCATGATCTCATATTTATTCTCCCGCCACATATGTTGTTTTTGTGGGTAGTGTTTAAGGCTTGCAATGTCCTTGGCCACCCAGGGTTGGAATTCCTGTAGAATGCGATCGGCGGCTTCATATTCTTCAAGATGCAACATCTTATTCATCGTGTAATAATGTTCAGCTGTGCGGAAGAATTGGTTATCAGTATCGATCGGAATGCGGTCAAAAAAGTTGCTGAAAGCATAGCGTCGGGTATAAAACCCCAACACGGCACCTTTCGGAGTGTTGACAATTTTGGCGGATCCGTCATATTCGTTAAATGTTGGTGGAATTTCTGGGAACGCCTTAAGTTTTCTGTAGTCGTAGCTGGATTCGTAGAAAGGGTTGTGTGGGTAACGACCTTGAGATGAGCAAGGCGTTGGAATGGACTGAAGGGCAGTGGGTTGAGTCACAATGGACTTATTCTGTTGCTGATTCTGTGGCAAAAAGGAAAAATAATTAGAAGTCGTAATAGACCTTCTCTTTTCGCTTACCTCTTCCATTCTCTGAGAAGAGCATTGCCATGAGCGTTTTTGGACTGTATTGAACTGTGGCGGAGCTGGGCGGAACCGCCTTTTCAGTTTACCACCACCTTGTTCTTCGAAGGGCACCTTGTGTTGAATAAGGATGTCAAAGATGTCGTCTAGTGGTAATCGGTCATCGATGTTGAAACAATGTCGATTGTCCGAAATTTTTTCGGAACCGATCCAGAAGGTAGGTACGGGAACAAAAGAATTAACCAATTTTCGGACCGCATCTGTTTGAGTTTGTGTCTGTACAATGACAGCTTTGACGGTTGGAGTTAATTTGACAATGTCGGAGTGCGCAGCTTTGTTCCACCAGATTTCGTGAAGTTCGAGATGTTTAAGAATAACAAAACATCGGGCGTTTTGCTCTTGATAGAGCTGTACGATAGGCACAATGTTTTCATCTCCCAGAAAGACTACGGGCGAATTGGCGTTAACCGACTCGTAAGGCGACCAATGAACTTGTTGTACTGGTGTCTGAGTTTGATTTGGTTCGTCGTCAAATTCTTCCTCCTCATCGTATAATGAGACCTGGTCCATGATTGTGGCTGAAACAACAGTATCAATAATATTTGAGTCATTATCTAATTCTAATTGGTTTGAGTTTGAAACTTCTAGGTTCGGATTTTGTGATGATACACGTGTGGGTGGTAATTCGAGAGGAAAAAGATTCTTTATTGCGCGCTCGTAGCTTTTTGTACCTACTTTAATTTTGGCGGTGCGAGTAGATAATAGTTCAGAGATGCGACCTAATTTCCAACAATTACGTGGGGTATTTATGTCTTCAATGAGCACTAAATCTCCCAAACCAGGGAAATTGGGCTCTCCTCTTTTCGCACAATTTCGGTGATTTTCTCTTAGAGCTAATAGGTACGATGACCTCCATTGATTCCAAAATCTTTCAACAATGTTCAAAGATTTTTTGTGTTTTTCAATCAACGTATCTCTCGAGGAAAGCCTTTCAATGAAGTCTGGGTCCTCTAGATCGTTTGGTTGTGCAGAAATGTCTAAATTTTCTCTAGACTTAGAGGGAAAGACCAAATCGATGGGTCTTAATGGTGTTGCTATTTCGGATTCGGTAATGTAGGTTAACGGACGTTCGTTTAAAATCCTTTCAACTTCCACAAAGAGGGTCCAAAGATCTTCTAAGCCGATTACCTTGCTTCGAATTTCTCTGCGAAGATGATACTTCACTAATCCGATAATCCTCTCGTACAATCCGCCACGCCAAGGCGCGAAAGGAGAGATAAATATCCATTCTATTCCTCGTTCAGAAGAAAATTCTTGAACTTTGTTATCTTTGTAAATTTCATTCCATTTTTGTCTTTGTTTGTAATTTTCTTCGCAAAGAGATTGTATTGCTTTATTTCCTGATACAAAGTTGGTGCCGTTATCTGATACGATCCTGCGAGGGACTCTCCAACGACGTACGAATCTAACAAATGCGAGTAAGAATTTTTCGGCGGTCATATCCGAAACTACTTCGAGATGAACCATGCGTGTCAATGCACAAACAAAAATAGCACCATAGACCTTTGTCTTTCCTGTGCCGTCGAAATTTCTAGTCCACATTGGGCCGAAATAATCAATTCCCACAGTGTCCCATGCTGTCTCACCGAAAACACGATATTGAGGCAATGGTGGAGCTTCCGGATAATCATAAGCTCGAGAATGGAATCGGGCACAGATTAAGCATCTCGTTCTGAAATTTTTCTTGATTGTATTTACGATAGTTTGGCGAATGCAGGGAATCCAAAAATTTTCTCGCATCGATGTGCACATATTTTCCACGCCAGCGTGTTTTCTATCATAATGATAATCTGATATGAGAAGAGCAACAAGGGGAGCTTTGGTATCTAGAAAGATTGGATGGATTGCTGAGAGATCAATGCCACTTTTTTGGATTCTTCCTCTAGCTCTCCAGATCCCCTTTTCTTGAAAGAGGCTCAGATTTTCAATGGTTTTTTCAGACGGAGGATGAGACGATTGACAATCTTTAATCAATGTGATTTCCGCAGATAGGAGTTCATTCGAATTCAGTGGAGGAATTCTTTGAATCAAATTTTTGATTCGCTCATGTGGTGATAGACCGATTAAGCTGAGTTCCTTAATCTGTTTTTCGGGGACATTTTTGAGAGAACGAGCAGTTTTGAACAGCGAAACGGCTCTTAGAACATATGCGGTGGAGTGTTTAATTCTTTTCCATTTGGAAAAATTGTCATAATTAAACACAGATTCAATGATCTCTTGTGACACGAAACTCAATTCGAAAGATGCTTCACCCTCTTTCTCGACAAAAGTATCTGGATCAAAATTTCTGATGCTCGATGGCCAACTCTGTTCTTGGTTAGATAACCAATCAGGACCGTGAAACCAAATTTTAATTGTTGATAAGTTCGTTTGGAAGACATCCTCTAGAAGCTAAGTCTGCAGGGTTTGAAGAGCCTGCGATATGAGAAACTTTGTATTTCCTAATCGCTTTGATTCGATTTTTGATGAATCTGTCTTTATTTTTGTTGGAGCAAAGAAGGTCGACAACATCAGCGGAATCTGTCCAAAGTTTGAGTTTTTCAATCTTGATAGATTTTTCGAGCTCCTTTTGAACAAAGGCAATGTTGCTACAACAAATTTTAAGAGCATGAAGTTCTAATGAAGGGATTGTACGTTTTTCCTTTCTGAGTTGAGTAGGGATGACTAAGCTTTTAGCGAATGTTAGAGAAGTATGAACACGTTGATCCTTTCCGACGATGCGGAGATAAATAGCACATCCCATGCCGATTTTTGACGCATCTGAAAATCCGTGTAACTCGTACGACTCAATTTCAAAGTTTGGCAAAGCTTGATATCGGCGAGGAAATGTAATAGTTTGGTTGTTCCAAAGACAGGTAAGTTCTTTCCATTCTTTTGCAAGGTCCTCAGTAACTGGCGAGTCCCATTTTAGATTTTTATCTATTTCTACTTTTTGTCTTAGAAGTTTTCCTTTTAAGACAATTGGTCCGATTAATCCCAATGGATCAAAGGGTCGAGCTATTTGAGCCAGAATGTGTCTACGAGTAACTGGCTGATCTTCGGAAAAGGTCGGAAGTTTGATAGATAATTCGTCTGAAATCATGTCCCAATGTACTCCCAGTAATTTAGATTTTGATTCGTTGATACGATCAACCTCAGGCAAATTTTGAATTTGTTCCCACGCATTTGATGCGAATTCACGAACATTCATGGAGGCATCTTGGAAAATCTTTTTTAATAATTCGTATCTCGGTTGGATGTCATCAGAACTATCTAATCCTGTGAGTATGTTATCAACATAGGTATCTATTTCGAGCTCTCGTATCACCGGATCATCGTAGCTTCGAAAATGCTTCCTTAGCACAATGGCTAGGTGTGCAGGGCTGCAAATTATACCAAATGTAACTCGACAAAATCTTTGTTCCACAATGGGACTATTATCGTCAAATGGATTGTCGTACCACAGGAATCGGAGTGCGTCTCGATCCCTTGGATCAATGGAAATTTGAAGAAAGGCCTTCTCGACATCGCATGCCAATAAGTAGACTTTAAGACGAGATCTTAATAGAATTCCAGCCAACCGATTGAGATAATTAGGTCCCTTTTTCAGCATTTGATTAAGACTTGGAGCATTTTTCCGGATCCGAGAACTTCCATCAAAAACTATTCGAAGCTTAGTATGTTGTTTGTCCTTTCTTTCTATGAAATGATGGGGCAGATAGTGCACTATTTTCCCTAATGTAGATGGTGCCGTTTCAAAGACTCCTTTTGTTTTCTGATCCATCATAGTGCCGTGATATTGTTCCATTTTTCCCGTTTCTAACAGTCTTTTCCTGATGGATTTCAGACGACCAAGTGCTAGACTGCGATTGGTGGGAAGGTTTTTGACTTCGTCATTCCAACTAAGTCTTACTTCGTATCTTTCACCATTGAACGTCAAATTTTCCTCAAATTCCTGCATCAATTTTTGTTCAGACTCGTCATTGGCGTCCGATAAACCAACTGTTTCGAGTTTATTGTGAGAATATACTAATTGGCTTAATAGCTGTTCTTCTGTGATGTCTGATCCGTTGTTGGAATATTCGAACTCAATTTCATCTCTTACTGTTCCTGTCACAATGGACTCTGAAGGCTCATGAATATGAGACCGGATCGGTTTTTTAAAGTTTTCGATTTTTCCTTTGCCTGAAATAATATTGCCTAGTTTCGATGAACTGATCCAAAATCCACTAGCTAATTGCTCAATGGGGTTAATACCCAAGTGGTTATAAAAGTCGCTTCCAATCAATAATTGTGGTTCTCTAAATTCGGGTAATAATTTGATTTTGTTTGCAATGATTCTGTCAATGTCCTTTTCATTATAAGGAAGATAAGGTAACTTAGGCATAACTTTATCAATCACTCTTGCTTTAATAAGCATGTTGAAATTTTTGTTTTTTATACCGCATTCAATGATGGATGTTTTATATTTGCCTAATTTCTTTCCTCCTAACCCGCTAACGTTGAAGCTGAGATTATTCAATATAGTCAAATTCAAGGATTCTGCTAAACTCTTACTGATATAAGACATTTCGCTCCCGTTCTCTCCGATAAATTTGTTGTTTTTTGGAAGGATCTTCTGAATTATAAACCATGATACGGAACAATTTTAGTAGAATTTGAACTTCTTCCGGATTTTTAAGACATGTCTGAAGTACTGTCGATACAGTGTTTTCAATCTTATCGGGCGGATCAGTGTCCCAATCTGAAAGACAAGTTGAGACGGTAGAAGCTGTAGTCCGTTCAGACTGGCGCAATTCTCTACGTTCACATAAGGCTTGGTGATGTCCAAGTCGACGGCAGAGGAAACAACGTCTTTTCCCTAATGAGCATCTTTGAGCTGAATGCCCTTCTTTAAGACAGATGTAACAAAGATTGCGTCTTTCTGCTTCTTTACGTCTTTCGCTAATAGTTTTGAACTTTTCGCAATCTATATCGAAGTGGATCTCATTGCAGAATCGGCATGGAAATCTCGATGGACTCCGGCTTCGACTTGTACTTGGACTACGATTCAAACTTCGATTTGTCCGCTGAGGTGATGAATTTCGATTTTGATTGGGCCAAGGAGAGCTTTGGCGTAAGTTTGGACTGGTACTTCGACTTAAGTTTGCTGAAGTGTTGCTCGATCGACTCGATGAAGAAGGAGATCTGTTTCGGATTTGTTTCGTTCCCGTACTGGTTCGGGAACGTTCAGAAGTTCGATTTTGATCCTTATATCTAACTGCAAAATTCAACGTTGATGAGCTCAATGGTTCATCTTTAGGCTTGAACTTACGCTTGTCATCTGATTTTCGTTCGGATCGACTAGATCTATAGATGTCAGAAACTTGTTTAACTTGCTCGATGGCCTTTTGAAAACATTCACGGAACAATGCCGTGGTCCAAGGATCAATGTTTAGATTTGTTTTGATGTCTAAGTATTTTTGCAGAACCTTTTTGGACATTTTTTGCTCGAAGCCTAAGTATATTTGAGGTGAGCTTAAGTCCTGATGAAAGTGCTCTAATTGACGACAAAGTCTTTCGATTTCGATTTGCTGTTGGACATCGTCGCTCAAATTCTTTGAAGGCGGTAATTGCGACAGCTTATTATGCAAATCGCGGACTATTTGCTCTTGGTTGCCGTATTTTTGTTTAAGTAAATCGATTGCTAAGACATAATTCTCCTCCGAGAAAGGCAAAAGACCTTCGATTGTTCTACTAGCTTCCCCTTTCAAGAGAGATTCTAAGTAAGACATTTTCTGAACTCCACTAAAATCATTATCCTGATGGATTGTGCTTTCGAAGAGTGGCCAAAATTCTTCCCAATTTCGTCCATCAAATTGTTTCAACGAGAGCATAGGAAGCATTACATTCTTTCTACTAGTTCCACCTATTCCCTGTCCTACAATTGTGTCGATCTCAATCCGAGTTTTTCGGAGCAATTTCCATCGACCGTTTGCGTTGCGAGTCAAGTTGTTCAATTCATTGCCGTTAATTCTGGTTTTTAGGATGTTTTCTGCAGCTTTCTTGGATCTACCGACTAATCTACTGGTCATTTCTTGATATTTGTCCTTCATATGTCTTATCTCTTCCAACTGCACAAGCATATCGTCCTCATCTGCTTTTATTTGTCGTTGTCTGCACAATAATATGTGCTTTTCATTACTGTTCCCAGGAGCTACTGGTTGGGTAGGAGGTGGTTCATTCATATAATCTACAAGATTACTCATAGCTGTTTCCATTCTGTCTACCGTAACCTCAACGTCTACAAAACTTTCCTCCTCCTCAGCCATTTTGCTTATTTCAGTTGATAGATACCACGATGGGCAATGTTTATACCACTAACAATTATTCGCGTAATAAGTTTTTAGCGTTTAAAAATAGCGCGACGATTAATACAAATTTAAGAAATGTGATGATGAAAGGATTGTAGGATTTAAACTCAAACCAAGGATTTAAACTCAAACCAATTAAACAGTAATTGCTATTTAATAATAGCACGCTCCCCGTTTGAGCAGTAACGTGAGAGTTATGTTTTCGGGTTTTGTTTGGGTCGTAAATTGAGTTATGGTTTAAAACAATTTTTAAAATATGGGTTTATTTTTTGGTTTTTAGAAATTAAAAATTATGTAAAGTGGTGAAAAAAAAATTAAAATTGTTTGTTTGACGAAAAGGAGTAAATGTAAAAAATATTAAACTTCACCGGTCACTGATGAGCTGAATGGGTCGCCACTGACCGAAATACCAATATTGGGCAATGCCAAAGAACGCTGAGTTGTCGGTCGGTGATCAGCACGGCCAACGCGGGAGGAGCACAGTAGTCAGTCGATGCTGATCACTGCCTGCTTGATCGGTGAAGGAGAGGACTGGGGATACTTGTATCTGTGATATATTACAAGATCAGTAACAATGACTGATATGGTGGGATACGGTAACGATAACCACTAAAATAGGATAGGATGGGAAAGGGCGGTAAGGGAGGGTACTGTAACTACGATAAGCTAAATTGGGGTACGGTATAAATGACAAACAAGTCAGTTCGATGACTGACGGATCACGGATTGGACGGATGAAGACGACCAAGAAAATGGTCCGATGTTGGGGACCAAATAACCAAGGAATGGGTTACGGTGTTAAACCCGGTCCTAATCCCGATCGGACCTTTTTTAGACTAAAGAGTAGCTATCCCCGGGGCGGGTTCAAACTCTTTACCTCTTCTTAATCGGGGCCCTTAAGGTATCCCAAGAAA
>JAQIYK010000746.1:0-12314 GCA_034700465.1 Rotylenchus robustus | reverse complement strand
ATCGAATTTGTGTGTTTTGTTCCAAAAAGTTCCTTTTTCTGTTTCCTTAAAATTTGTATTTTTTAATCAAATTGTGTCCCTTTTTTGGCTTCCTTTTTTTCCGGGAAGTGATTTGGCCCAAAATGTCCTTTTTTTAATCAAATTTATGATCAAATTTTGTTTGGTTTTTTGTTTTTTTTTGTTTGTCCAGCCGTGTTCCCTACCCTCCCCATCAAAAATTGATCTTTTCCTTCGTTTTTTGGGGGGTTTTTTTGTTTTTTAAAAATAATGAAAATATGTTAAAATTATCAGAATTTGGATGTTTGGATGTGAGGAAATGCTCCAATTTTTGTGTTTTGTTTTCCAATGAAAAAAGTGAAAAACATTTTTTGATTCGAATAAATTTGTTTTAATTTTTTGAGGTTCGGAGGTTGGGAAGCAATTTTTCGCGTTTTTTCTCTCTAAAAAACCTTCCGCGACAATATTTTGTAATCAAATGTTCGCGTTTTTGCCTTATTTGTCTAGACGATAAACTTTTGGTTCGGACGAGTGCCAATGCCAACCCCCTGGTTTACTCACTTTTTGGAAGTGTTTTTCGCAATTTTTCTTTCAAAAATTTGTGCCCAATTTTTGTGGATTTTTTCGGCCAATTTGGCCACCTTTTTCTTAAAAATGCCCTTTTCAAGTAAATTTGTGATCAAACATTGGCCCCTTTCCCAACTCTTCCCCGACAAAAATTTAGGTCAAAATTTTTGCCGTTTTTTGAGCTCGGTCTTTCCTGAATTTAGAAGTTTTTTTTAAAAGTCTTTTTTTCTAAAATTTGTGATCAAATGTGTTAAAATTTTTGTGAATTTTTTCTCAACCAAGTTGGCCCTTTTTTGTCTCCAATTTTTGTCTGATTTTTTGTTCGGCCAAGTTGGCCACTTTTTCTCTTCAAAAATGTCTTTTTTTCTAAATTTTTTGATTAAATTTTTGAATTTTTGTCCTATTTTTGATTTTTGTTTGTCCAACTGTTCCCCCCACCCTCAAAAATGGCCAACTTCTCTGCCCGCCTTTTTTTCTTTTTTGTCCCTTTGTTTTTCGCCCTTTTCCATCCGCTTTTCACACACATTCATCCCTTCCCCCCTTCCCTCCCTTCCCCTCCTCCTTCGCCTCACTTTCCCGCCCCTTTTCCCGGCCCATTAAATTTGTGTCGGGGACCTTTTGTCTCTTTTTGTTTTTGGCCAAATGAATGGGACGCACCCTTTTCAATTTTCACCGCCTTTTCTGTGGCCAATGTTTGTTTATGTTGGCCAAGGAAGTCCTTCCTGTTCCCATCTAATCTGCTCTGATGAGGATGAGCAGCAAAAAACATATGTTCGTTCGCCGTTTTGCTGTTTTTGTCTCCGCCGAGGTGTTCCTTTTGAAAATTTGTGAAATTTGAGACCTGAGTACTTTGTACCCTGGAACTTAACCTTGGCACATGACCAACCTAACTGATCAGCAGAAATGTGAAACTGAAACTGATCTATAGGAACTGATCATTGATCAACCTGGATCTCAAAAAAAAGAGAGCAAAAATTCAGTTTTAATTCTAGAAATTTGGTACAATTTTTTTGAACAAAGCCAACATTTTGCCCAAAAGAACTTTCTCCCTTAAATTTTTTGTCTGGACAATCGGGCCAATTTGGCAATTTGAACAACACCGAACTTGAAAAAATTCAAACATCAAATAAAAATGATTTGAAAAAAATGATGATGAAATGATGATTTGAATCTAAATTCAAATATTTTGGCCACTTTTTCAGAATTGGCCAATCTTCTCTCAACCCTTTGCCCCCCATCAGCTGTTGTTGCTGTGTTTAGCTATTTTTTGAGTCTGTCCCTTCAGGCCAAAAACAACTTCTTCGCCTCCCTCCGTCTGGCCATCACATGCCCCCAGGCACTACCACTACCCCCACTATTCATCATCTTTATATTTCTCGTCAGCTGCTCAACTACTTGAACTTTTCCAACTTCTCGTCCCCATTAACTGCTTCAACTTCTCATCCTACTTGAACTTCTCCAACTTCTCGTCCTACTTGAACTTCTCCAACTTCTAGACCCCATTAACTGCTTCAACTTCGCGTCCTCATGAACATCCAATCTACCAATAACAACATAAAACAAAGCCAACAAGGCACCAGCAGCTGATCCCTTCTCTCCAATTTCCTCCCCAAAATGAGTGGTGCTGTCGACGACATATCATCGCCCTCTTCCGCTGCTGGTGCTGAACAACATGAAGACGGAGCAGGAGCAGAATCAGCTGGAGCGTCGTGTGAGATCGGCTCGCTGCAGATGCCCCACGCCGAATGGCTGTTCTCCGCCGCCGCCTCCTTCCAGCAAAACTATGGCCAAGTCCACCCCTATCTGGCCACCGTACTCTGCATTGTCGGTGAGCAAAAAGGGGCAAAAAACAAAAAAAGACATACCGTATTCTGATTCAGTTACTGTATCTTATTATTCGGATCAAATTCGGACACCGTATAGAATTCGGAATACCGTATCCAATACATATATGATCAGATTGGATTCTGCTATTTGTTACATCCCCACATATGTCCCCGCCTGGGCACAGGGGATTTTTTGGATTTTGCAAAATGTTTGAGGAGCAACCTCAACCTTTAGGTTGAATTTAGGGTTTAATTCAAAAACTCCCCTATACTTAGGCACCCTAATGTGACCATTTTTTTTAAATTTTGGAAATTTTAGAGAAAAACTCCATAATATCAACCTCATCAACCCTACCTCATGGATCTCATTGTTTTCGACCTCAACTTTTTAGGTTAATTTAGGTTAGGGTTTTCGACCTGAACCTTTAGGTCAAATTCAGGTCTTTCAAAAACCCTTCGGATCAGATTTCTCCGACCCTTCCCTTAATCCAATTTTCTCCCCGTCCAGGCACGTTGATGAACATTGTGACGGTGCTGGTGCTGACCCGCCCGTCCATGCGTTCCCCGGTGAACGTGTTGCTGTGCGCTGTTGCGGTGTGCGACATCGTGGTGATGTCCTCCTATTTGGTGTTCGTCCTCCACTTTTTGCTCGCCGCCGCCTCCCGCTGCCAGCCCAGCGACTTCAGCTACGCCTGGGCACTGTTCATGATGTTCCACGCCCATGCATCAGTGATATTCCACGCCGCGTCCATCTGGATGACGGTAAAATTGACAAAAAATGGAGCAAAAATTGACAAAAAAATGGAGCAAAAATTGAAAAAATGGAGCAAAAATTGACAAAAATTGGACGAAAATTGACAAAAAATGAACCAAAAATCAGAACAAACATTTGGCCAAACATCGGATCAAATATGGCCCAAATTGGGTCAAAATTGTCCAAAAAACAGCTTAAATGACCTAAAAATTGGCCAAATGATGGATCAAAATTTATCAAAAATTTTGATAATAACATTAGGATAAATATCGATTGTTATGTTTGGTATCGTATCGAATACCGTAGCCGGCAATATTATTGAATTTTCGGCGTATTTCAGTAACTGTACTTTACAGGAATACTGTACCAAACACTATGCCAATTTGGCCAAAATGCCAATTTGGCCAACTGCTGATCATATCCAAATCCCCGTTGTTGAAGGTGTCCCTGGCCCAAATCCGGGTGTTGACCAACTGACCATGTCCAAATCCCCTAATAATTGTTGAAGGTGTCCCTGGCCCAAATCCGGGTGTTGACCATTCGTCGCGCCACTGCCGGCCCGTCCACCCCGCTGATCACTGAACGCTTCACGGCGGTGCTGGCCGTGCTGACCTGTCTGTTGATGACGCTGGTGAACGTGCCCAACTTCCTCACTTTCGAGGTTGGTCAACCAAAGTCCAAAGAACACTACAAAGATCAGAGTCAAAAAAGATCAGAGAGAGAGAAACATCAGGTCAAAGATCAAAAGATCAGAGTTCAAAGATCAGTAAAAGATCAATGATCAGAGATTGATCGTTCCCTCATGAACAGATCATGGAAGTGCCGTCCAGCGCAATGCTGCCATGTCTGTTGCCCCCGGAGCAACAGGGACATATCATTCCCCTCTCCTCCGCCGGTGCTTCTTCGCTGCCCCTCCACAACATATCCAACAACGAACAGTTGCTCAACAACCTCACACTGCCCCACCACAACCCCGCCACAGCTCAGCAAGACAACAATTTTACAACGGTGCCGAGGATGCGAAGGCACCGGATGAGGTGAGGAGCAGCTGCTTTTTGGGAAAATTAACATGATGTACTGGTTAAAAAAGAGGAAAAGCAACTTACCAGCAGAACCATTGATTTTTACATAAATTTTCGAAGAACATAAAAATACTGCTCCAGCCAGGAGTCGAACACGTAACCTCAAACTTAACTTCACACACCCTCTGGTTAACTAACCAACTGGGCTACAGTACTCCCTCCAGCTCATCCTTACACTGTTCCTAATCCGCTTTTCCCTTTGCTACAGTACTCCCTCCATCATCATCCTTACACTGTTTCTGATCCGCTTTTCCCTTTGCTACAGTACTCCCTCCAGCTCATCCTTACACTGTTCCTGATCCGCTTTTCCCTTCCACAGGCGTTTTCGACGTGACGTTGTGGAGGAGTTCGGTGACGATGGTGCTGAACCCTTTGCCTATACAGTACGGGCACACGACAGCGACTGCATGAAGCTGAAGGTGAGCCGAGTGATCTTTGGACTGATCAGTCCAATAATGATTCGTAATCGAGATTTGAGAGCTCAACTGAGATTTGATTCCGAGAGTCGAGACGAGATCGAAAATCGATATTTGATCCCGTAACTCGAGAGCGAGATCTCGACCTCTAGAGTCCATCCTTATCTTGATCCCATACACATGTTCAGCTGGCCTTCTGGTCCAATGGGATGCTGTTCAAGGTGATCCCATGTCTGCTGCTCACGCTGTCCATCTGGGCCCTGTTGCGCATCATTGCGGACGTGGCGCACAAGCGCAAGAATCTGGCACAGGTTGGTTGTTGGCAAATCTCGGATTTGGATTTATTTAGTTTTTCTTGGACTAAATCGGCCACAAAAATACGGATGATTTCCAAACCCTCGGGATTCGGGGGTGGAATCTCCAAAAACCGGGTTTAGAGAGGGAAGGGTTCGAGGTTCGGGATCATAATCAAGGTTGAACAGTACGCCGGTTTCAGGTGATGCGCAAAAAGGTGCCGAAGGACCACACCACGCCCATGGTATGTGTTGTTGACCCTCCCCATCTTATCACACTGTTATTGTTTGGTTGTTGTACAGCTCGCTGCCGTGCTGCTAATCTTCCTGCTGGCCGAACTGCCCCAGGGCCTGTTCCTGGTGCTGAACGGTATCTTCTCCTCCGAGTCCTTCCACAAGCGTGTCTATCTTCCGCTCGGCGATCTCATGGACCTGCTGTCCCTGCTGAACTCCGCGGTCGGCTTCCTCATCTACCTCATGATGTCCCGCAAGTTCCGCACCGTGTTCCTCCAATTGTTGTTCTCCGCACTGGGGTGCATCACCAGGTTCGTGTACTGTGTGTTAAATATACTGTATGTTGCGTTATGTACTGTATTTTGTATACGGTATGTTGTGTACTGTATTTTTTGTTCTGTGTGTGCGTGTTGGGCAGTGGCGACCGAAGTGCTGGAGAGATGGCGAGACAGAGCAGCTCACTATTACCTTTTGTGTAAATTCCATTTTTCGCACATCAAAAAGCTTTATTTTTTGGTTAATTTTTTTTTTGAAAAATTCAAATTTTCGGTTTTCCCTGGCACTTCGACCCTTCAAAATATTCAAATTTTCGTTTATTTTCGTCGTTTTTTCTCCAAAAACTGTCCCGTCCCCTCTAGAGCGGAACTCTGTCTGGCTCCGGCGCTGTTGCCACTGTTCAAGTTGGTCTGGCCACGTCGTCGTCAGTCCTCGCGCGGCGTAAAGAACGTACGCGTCGTTGCCAAGTCGCGCAGCAACGGCGATGTCGCGCGCGTTGCGGGCACCGGCGGGGGTGGCATCCACCAGTCATTGCGCAGTAAGCCAAAAAATGCCCCCCCCCCCGTTATTGAAATGCCCCCCCGTTAACGGACTCCGCGAACAGCTCGAGCTGGAGGAAGAGTTCTCGGAGACACTGCAACTGCTCGAGGACCCCCAACGACGTGCTTCAGCTGCCCTGGCCGCTGAGGAGGCGAGCGCTCCCCGGAAGCGGTCCGCTTTTGCCAAGCTCCAGCGTAACCTGGGCCGCGCGAGCGAGAAGGCCCGGGCACGCGAGGCCAAACGCGACGCAATGTCCAAGGCGCGTTCCAAGTCCACCGACCAACAACAGCCACAACATCGGAAGTCATACAGACAAACACCCGCGCGGGGCTGGCGACGCGCGGTGGCCATTGAACTTTTTGACTTTGACGCGGGGGACGAACAAAAAAACACGACAAAAGCAACAAGTTGTTCTGTTTCAGTAAAGCACCTTGCGAACGTGGCGAAGCTGAGGTGGGAAGAGGAGGATGGAGGACGGGAAGTCGGAGGAGGACGGACCATGCCAACAACAACAACCGACGGGGAGCAGGAGGAGGGGCGGGCAGAGGGGCAAGTTGTGCACTCAGTGCGGAACAGTCTCAGCAACATCAGCAACACAACCACTCCATTGGATGGGAGGAGGACAGAGCGACGGAAGATGGAGGCGGCGGAGGAGGAGGGAGGCGGTGGGGAATGAGGTGGAAGAGAGGCAGGGGAGGAGGTGGCAGGAAAAGGAGAAAGATGTCCTGGAGAACAACCACCGAGGGGACCAGAACGGAGCAGGTCAGTGGTGTCCCGATAAAAACTATTAGTCCTAAGAGTTCGAGCAGTTCAGTAAAGGCTAATCCAGGAAGGGAGATAATGGGGAGTCCAGGAGGAAAAAGTACTATCCTGATAGTTACCGTATACTGTTTATACCTCTCTAAACTTGTTTGTACAAATTTTTAAAATACCATGGTCAATCAAATACCGTATACACACAGCTTAAATGTGTAGATAAATGTGTTTTGGAATTGGATAGTGTACTTTTCGGACTGATGAGTACTGTACTTTTTCACTACAAGATTGAACTTCCACCACATGTTTCGCCAACTTTTCCCGCTCCCTTTTCAGCTGTCCATCTGTGCCAGTTCCCTGCTCGGCTTTCCCCCGCTCACGCTGGCGCTGTCCTGCTCCGCCGGCATCACCGCTGCTGCTGCTTCTGTTGGTGTGCACCTTCTCCAACTGGACCAACAACCGGCATCGACCGTCCCGTCCCGCTCCCCATCTCCATTCCCCTCCTCCAGACGCTCGTCCAGGTCCAACCAGCACCACCTGCAACACAACCACCACCAGCACCGCCTTCCCCCGTCCATCTCCTCCTCCACCATCCTGCACTTGCCCTCCACCCATTTGGTGGTGCGTAAGATGGGCAGCAATGAAAGTAATACTTCCCAGGGCAACAAGGTGCTGCTGGAGGTGCCCAAACGTCCTTCCATCCTTCTCCTCCCACCGAATGTCAACAACGGGGAACAGCAACAGAAGTGCCAGCAACAGCAGCAACTGAAGAAGAAAAGGGCTTCCTTCCTGTCCCTGAAGGACCACCATTTGGTGGAAGAGGAGGGAAACGGAGGAGGAGAAGGAGGAAATAAGGGCAGGAGGAAGAAGCGCATCTCGTTCAACTTGCCGGCACCACAAATTGGAGGTGGAGAAGAGGAGGAGAAGCAGAAGATGAGGAAAAGCCGAGAAGATGAAGATGAGGAGAAAAGGGAGGAAGGGGAAGAGCCAAGGTTGCTGGTCGCAAGGGTCCGACGCAGTCTGAACTCGCTGAACATCATGCAACAGCTGAGACGGTGGTCCAGGGACGAGCAGCAGCAGGCGGAGCAGGAGCAGCACAAAGAAGATGGTGGTGAGTCATTGTCTGGAGAGTATTTCTCGGGCAAAATGCAAAGTTTGAGAAATTGAGAATTTCAAAAAAGGAAAAATAGAATTTTAAACATTCATTTTGTCCAAAGTTGTTGTCCAAAAAGGGTGGCCAAAAGGCTAAAAAAGACTCGAACCTGAAATCAGGATTTACTTCGTTTCAGTGATCTAACCCATTGAGCTATCGGCTTCCAATTTTTATCTCCTTTTTTCTCTAATTTAAAATCCAAAGGTGACGAAAGCATTGTTGGAGCAAAGAATGGACATTGCCGGCGGGAGGAGAACATCACCAGGAGGAAGGAGCTGGTGAAGCAGGATCAGGACCAGCAGGGCAATGCCCGGCGGGGAACTTTCTCGAGAATACTGCACCGGTGGAGGGATGAGAAGGAGGAGGAGAAGAAGTTGAAGACGGACGAGGAGAACAACCGGCAGCAACAGCAACAACAGCAGCAGACAGGCTCGGCAAGTCCGAGGCGCAAAATGTGCGCGCTGAGGGCGGAGACAAACTTTGTGGGATGGTCGTACTGCTAGAGAGGGGAGAAGATACTGTAATTGCTGAGAGGATACTGTATTGGCTGAAAGGATACTGTATTGGCTGAGAGAACACTGTAATTGCTGAGAAGAAACTGTACAAGCTGAGAGAATACTGTATTTGCTGAAAAGATACTGTAATTTCGTCGCGTGTTTGTTTTGGACATTTTCAAAAAGTATTTTATGTTTCAAAATAAATAATTTACATATTTTCTGTCCGAGTCCAACTCAAATTTTGTTTGGCATTTTACTACTTTTCAATGAACTGATGTCATTTTGTCCCACCCAATTCTGTAAGCCAAGAAATTGTCTTTTTTGGCATTTGGTCTTCCCTTTTTTGCCATGTCTTCCACCTCCAGCTCTGATGATGACTCAACTGCTGATGAAATAGAAGATGAAGAAGAAGAATGTGCCGGAGATGAGGAATATGGAGAAGGGGGAGGAGAAGGTGAGGAAGAGGATGAAGACGAAGAACAATTTGATGGGGCGGAAGAAGAGGAGGAGGGGCAAGCAGAAGACGAAGGAGGAGCAGAACAGGTTGGTGGGGTACTCCAATTTCTGGGCGATCAGTCCAGTCAGACCCCTTTCCCTTATTCAGTTCAATTCCAAAACCTGGTCTAAAAATGCTGAACTTTGGAACCCGGAACCGGACCTGGACTTTTCCCATTTTCAATCTCTCATCAAAGGCTGTTTTTTGCTCCTCTGCCCTCCTCTTACTGTTCCCTAAAAATCCAATAAATTGAGCCAATTTTTGCACTTTCTTCTCGTCTCGTTCCGTTCCTCCTCCCCCCCGGTGACTCAGCTTGTCCTTCATTTCCAAACAACGACAACAAACACCACCCACCCCATTCCCATTCCCATCCCCCCCATTCCCCCCACCCCCATTCCATTTTCATGCTCTCCCATCTCTCTTCTCGCTACACACTCTCCCCCCCCCCAAGGGCGTAGTTTGGTCCTCAATCCCTTGCCGGCGGTGTTTTGCTTCCCCCTCCCTCCTTCGTCCGCCGAACACCTTTCGCCCCATTTGCTCCGTTCGGTAGAGATCGATTCAGCGAAACTTGGGATCATTATATAAAACAGCAATAATTTTCGCCATTTCTCACCCCAATATGCTTCATTTCTGGCCAAATTTTTGAAGATTGACTAAAGATTCGGAATTCACTTTTTGGCTGCGTAGTTAATCCGGTTAAGTTAATAAAAATAAAATTTATGGTCAACAACCTCCTAGGTTCCTCTGGAGTGGATTGTATTTAACCTGGTTTTTTCTGGGTTTTGCACCCAAAAATTGATCCAAAACTCGATTATAAATCCACTTCCCCGGCGAATTGTTCCACTGAAAATGAATTAGTTTTTATCTTTTATTATTCATTGATTTTGGTTAGTTCACAATGTCCGATCACAACTGGGGCTATGCTGGCCAGCAAAGTCGTGGAGAAGTGCACGCGTCCATCGGCAATTTGGTGAAGGGCGCACTGGACGGGTTCGGGGCAGGGACCGTGGAGGACATTGTGAAGCAAATTGCCAAGCACAGAGATGGCGGAGGAGGAGGAGGCGGAGGAGGAGCGGACGGAGGTCAGCAAATCGTGGATCGGATAAGACTTGTTTTAGCCAGAACGGTCGGAAATTAGATCGGAACAGATAGGGCCAAATTGGATAAAATCGGACATTCAGATTGGATAGCATTAGGAAGGATCGGATCGGAAGATAAGACTAATTAGAAACATGACGATCCGATCAGATCGGAATGGTTAAATTGGATCGAATTGGATTAGATAGGGTTAGATTGGATCAGTTCTCATGGACCAGAACAGATAAAATCAGATCAGATAGGGTTAGCAGGGATTGGATCAGTTAAGGTCCATCAGGTTGTTTCGGGTCCAGGTTTGTGTTCCAAAAAGTGTATCAAACGGTTCAGTTCTGAGCAACGCGCTGGCCAGCGGCGCGTTCGGTGCCCTGGCCAGCCAACTGATCTCATCGGCAGCCCACAAATTTCTGGGAGTGAACCCGGAGACCGGGAAGATCATCGGGGCAATCGCGGGCAATCTGATCTTCGGGATGGGCGGCAAGGACAACTCGCTGAGCGGGATGGGCAAGCTGGTGCTGGACAACCTGATCAGCGGGAAGTTTCAGCGCGAGGTTCGAATTCAAACTAGAAAATCGAAAATTGACTCAAAAAATCGAAACTTATTCAAAAAAGACCAAAAATTGATCAAAAATTGACCAAATATATTAAAAATTGACCAAAAAACAAAAATTGAAAATTGACTTTTAATTCCACCCTAATAAGGTGTCCCCCTTCGTCTCCCCACTCCCCGGCATTCCCTCCTTCCGGCTGGACTTCCGCGCGGAACGGGACCGGTGTCTGCGCGAGAGGCCTCTTTTTGAGGACCCCGGTAAATATATTTTGGAAATTTGGTAAAAATAAAACAATTGAAAATTGAAAGAGTTCCCCGCCGCCGACTCCAGTCTGTACTACAGCAAAACGCCGCCCCGAGGTGTGGTGTAAAAACGGGCGGGGGTAAGCAAAACAGATTTAATGAGATTTGAATGTCCGATGAGAAGTCGGGTGGGTACAATATCCAGTTTCGGATAGAGGATACGGTATCCAATCCGAAAGTGAAAGTGTGTCTATGGACTCATATGGCGATGTCAATGTCCAACATTCAAATATCGACAACCCTACAGTAATCCACAGCAGGGGAGATCTTGATTACAGTAATCCAATGATTACAGTAATCCACCCCATTTTTGCTGTCCAGGAGTTGGTGCAGGAGCCTCAGCTGATCGGTCCCCAAAAGGCATCCCGTTTTGATGTCATACAGGGCGAGCTTGGCGACTGTTGGATGTTGGCCGCAAGGTTGGGACAAAACACATTTTACCGTACCCCATGACATATTTTCTCTAATAGAACATTGACGGAAGAGTTCTATTGAAAGGAATTCAATTAAGAGGGGGTTATATTAGAGGAGATTACCCCGCGTTAACAGCAGGGTTTGGCCACCGGTTAACGAAAAGTTCGGGTCGGTTACGCAAAAATTTTCGGGTCGGGTTTCGGCACACGGGTTGAAAAAAATTCGAATTTTTGTGTTAAAGATTGGATTTTTTCCAAATTCCATGGGTTGAAGTTCGGGTTGAAAAGTCCTGATTTTGAACATGGCACAGGTTACTCGAGGTAACCCTGGTCTACACAAACAGTGTAGGTGTTGGAGGCAGAGGCTATAAAATTTCCAAAAAAACAACCAAAATTTTCTGGATAGTTGGGTTGTGTGGGCTGGTAGAAAATATAAAATATAATATAATTGTGCCCTGCTATAGCACTGTACTCTCTTGGATCGATATTGTAGAAGACCAAAAAAATGAATTCTGCCAACTAATTTATTAAAAAATAAAAAATTATTTAAATTTCTAAACTGTGGCCAATTTTCAGCGCAGCACTGACTCTGCGCGAGGAGCTGTTTCTGCGTGTGGTCCCGCCGGATCAGAGTTTCACTGAAAACTACGCCGGTTGGTCCCCTCGGTGGCACATTCATCCGCTTTTAATCCTTCCTCAAATCCGCTTTTAATCCTTCCCCAAATCCAGGCATTTTCCACTTCCAATTTTGGCGCTACGGCCACTGGGTGGACGTGGTGGTGGACGACCGGCTGCCCACTCGGGACGGCGGCCACCTTCTGTTCATGCACTCCGCCAACCGGCGCTCCTTCTGGAGTGCACTGCTGGAGAAGGCCTATGCCAAGTAATAGCCAAAATCTACCGTATTTCCTCTAATAGAACCCCCGGGGGGCTATTTTTCAATACCCCCGGAGAGGGGGCTCTATTGGAGGGGGTTCAAATCTTCAAATGGAGGGGGGTTTTATTTTTCAATACCCCCCAGAGGGGGGCTCTATTGGAGGGGGGTTCAATTGGAGGGGGTTCTATT
>JAQIYK010000745.1:0-12317 GCA_034700465.1 Rotylenchus robustus | reverse complement strand
TTATTATTATTATTACAACGGACGGGGAATGGACTGGCCAATAAACAAAAATATAATTAATTAATTAATTAATGTCCAATTAATTAATTATTTATGTTAATGGTCAAAATGATTAGATTTCCGATTAGTATTTCTTAAGGTCATTTTCGAATATTTATCTTTTTTGATGCTCATTCGAGGGGTATATTATTTAGATATTTGGTCTTAAAAATTAGAAGTTGGCCTTAAAAATTAGACCAAAATTGGGTTATAAAAAATTAGGATTAAATCTGAATGGATTTTTAAAACCGACTGCAAATTTGGAATTTCTTAAAAAAATAATAATAAAAATCCAAACCAAATGCAAAAATCTTTGATTCAAATTTTAAACAAAATTATAATATTACCCAATTATACTAATTTAATTCTTAATTAAAAATTTTCAAAACTCTGAAAAAGGGTTAAATTGGAGAATATCTTAGGTAAATTAGGTAGATAAAATATGATTTTTACTGTTTTTTAACTTTTGATATTTTTTTTAATTTAAAATCAACTATCTATTTCATATGATGGCAAATCTATGATTAGAAATCATAGGATATTTAAAATATTGTATTTTTTAATTTTTTTTTGAAAAATTATTTTTAATAAATGAATTTCTTTGCTTTTTCTCTGACTTCAAGATATGATATTTTATTTGATAATTTCTTCTTGCTCCATTCACGTGCATTTCAGAGTTAAGCCCAATGTGACCCCATTATAAATACTGAAAATTGTAAGATAAAAATAATAGAAATAGGCGATAGGTATATTATTTATATTTTTGATATATTGGCATGATAATTTTGAATATATTATTTTAGGTACTACTAATAATTAAATAAATTTATTATTTTAGAATTTTTTATATTTTTTTATGATTCTTATAGAAACTGTCGACCATAATAATATACTTATAATTTTACATGATATTTGATAAGAAAAAGTAATTAAAGATCTTTATTCACTTTTATTTTTTGATTATAATTATAAGGAATTCGACCCAGAATATTTGATATATAAAAACTCAATCAATTTGGTTTCATATATAGAACATTTCAGTGGCGTAAACCATATGAGTACGAAATATTTTTTGTAATATTTACATCACTAATTCAGAAAAAAATAAGATTATATTTCCTGAAGTTATTTATACATTTTATTTGGCAAACTACAAGTATCATCTAATAAGGGGTAAGTTTAAAAAATTTAAGCCATAATTTGCTTTAATGTAAGGGTTTGGATTTTGGAAGTACCGAATCGTAAAAAAAACCCACCGGCCGTTGTCTTTAAAAAATAAACCACCCTCCCTCCCCCCTCTAATCTGGGTGTCATAATCTTTAAAAAATAAAATCCCAAAAATCCATCCAATTCTCGTGATTTTCATAATTTTGGCTTTCGACGAAATGCAATTTTTGGGGTGCAATATACAATTATTAATTACGTTAATCACGGGAGTGGACATCGTCGTCAACAGTCCAATTGGCGGGGGGGGAGGGGAGAAGTCCATGTCCAAGAAACCCCAACTGCCAAAACAAAATACGAGACGGGAAGGAACTCCTTTATATCGCGGTGAAAGTTAAGACGCAAAAAAAGAGAAAAAAAGTTAAGGACGAAAAAGTTAAGGACGCAGACTCCCTTAACATCCAATCTTCCCTTATCTGTTGTACCCATCTCCCCCTTCCCCATACCATCGGTTAACCAACCACAGACCATCAGCCCAACATTCACCACCAATAGGTATGTAATGTATTGGGTTTGGGTTACTCGTACTCGTCATCCCTCCCCCCCCCCCTTCCCCTATAAAATTGGCTGTGATAGCCCCCAAATATCTCATCTTTCTTTCTTTTCTTTCTTTTCTTTGGTGGGGACGGGGCGATAATCGGTGGTGGACGGTGTTTTTGTTTTTTGGCGGGCAGATAGAGTTGCGAAAATTGACTGCTTGTTCATTTTCCTTTGAAATTTCATAACGATTAAAAAAGTAAAAAAATAAAAAATTGAAAAATTTACAGGTATAAAGTACATGGTGGACGAAAAATATAACCAGAAAAGCAAAAAATCAAAGTGGAAAGCAAATCGAAAAAATTAGATTAGAATGGGACTAAAGACATAGGGGTTTGAAAATTAAAAAACAACCCTTAACCTTGATGAGATTTAAAATATAACTTAAGCTAGGTACCTATGTTTTTAAACTTAATATTTCAGCGTTAAGAAGGTTAGAATTATTAGGTCCAAAATATTAATTCCATATCAGCTGGTGGCAATAAATTTGCTTTATTGTTTAAAATATTTTTGGGAAATAATAAATATTTTCGAGAAATTTATTCCGTATATTATTTTTCACTATTCGCTTAGAGGGGATAAAACTGTATAGAATATGTGAAAATTTAAAAAATACAGTATCTTAATGAAAGGTAATTCTTTGTAGGCTAAAAATATAGAAATTTGTATTTATTTTTTTGAATTTTTAACATAGGTACCTATAGCCGAATTTGAATAAATTTTCAAATATTCCAAAATTTTTAGATTTAATTCAGCTTGGCTTTTTGTGTCTTTCAGTTAAACCGTCAGCAATTAATTCTTTCACCTTCCGCCGATGTTCCATCCCATTTACTATGTTTCTGTGGCTACCGTATGCCTCGGAGCCAGCACACAATTCTACAGTTTCGGCATCATTAACCCAGAGCAAGGCAAATAAAAAATTTAAAAATTGAATTTTTTTTAAATAATTTTTAATAAATTTTTAGAGCTTCTAACCCGGTGGATAAATACGACGTATATTCGGCGAAATGGGGGCGCCGGACTGAACCTGACCGAGATGAACGTGTTCTGGTCATTTGTCGTGTCCAGCATTGCAGTCGGTGCCATTGCCGGCGCACTTTTTGTCAGGTGCAAAAATATTTTAAAATAATTAAAAAGTATATTTTTTAATTTTCTTATTTCTTTACCCCACTCACTTACCCTTGAAGCAACAGGTGTGCCACCTCAAAATTACAAAAAATGGCATTGCACCACCATTTTTTGAGAATTTTTTAAAAATATTTTTTCAATAATATTCCTCCTCTTTTTGATTGCCAAAAATTTTCAAAATCCTCCCTTAAGTTTTCAATAAATTTATTTTTTTTTTCATTTTTTTCTCAATTTAAATTTACAAAAAATAAAATCGAAGGAAGAGTTTAAAAAATTCCAAAAATACGCTATGAAAATGTTTTCTTTTTTAATTTTAAAACAATTTTATTCAGAAATACCATTCATCGTTTTGTATTTGCAAAATAAATCAATTTTTCTTATCTGTATATCACATAACATATAGTTAGTTTGCATTTTCCTTTACTCGATAACAAAACATCGGACGACTTTTTGAATCGATAATAAAATAAAACAAAAAAGTGATAAATATTTTTAGAAACTGATCTTTAGCGCGTAATTTATTTATGTGCAAAATTTTATTATCTCGATACTATTTTGAGGAATTTGTGAAATTTTTCGGATGCAAGATAAGAATAAAAGCAAATTTTGGAATTTTGGCATACTGCCAAAAATAAAATAAAAAGATAAATTTGATTAAAAAATAATCTGTTTAAACAAAATCGAACTGAACACCTTAATCCGAGACCCAAACTTCTTTAGACCGAATTTAAATAAGACATTCAAACCGACATCCCGACCCGAACCCGATTTGGTAGGTATACATTTACCTAATCCTTTTTTCGTTGGTTGGTTCTATTTAAACATTAAGGTGCAATTGAGTCTTGCCATGCAAATATAATCTCTTTATTTACCAATTCGAATTATTTCTTTCTACCGTACTTTGCTCCTCTCTTTACTATTCAATATTCTTTCTTTATTTATCCTTTTTTCATTCTTTTTTCTTGTTTTTCCTTGTTTTGTTTATTGGAATTGCTCCATTCACATGACTGCTGAATGTGTGCATGGTCCGTCCGACCGGGGTACTTTCTATGTCTACCCTGTACGGCCCGGACCAAAACCCGTCTTTTGTGTATAAGAATACCATCCTGTGTAAATTCCAAGAGTTGGGTAGAACGACAGGTTATTACAAGGATCTGTTTATCAGAATTCTTTGGCATTATCCAAGGTAGGTTGGGGGTAAGGTAGGGCACTTGGCTAGAACGCACCAGCTTGATACAAAAGTATACCAAAAACAGAAAACCGTACGAGCCGGGCTAGGTGTGTGATAACTGCATAACTGGGCCTTGCCTTGGGCACAAATAAGGTCCTTGTTTTTGGCCTGGGTACAAAGTTGTCCGGGCCGTGCCATGGGGGAATGAATATACATCCGTGGGACTGTGCTGCCATACGTACACAGTCGCCAGGGGGTAATATGAGCACAAAGTTAGTGCACTGTTGTGGTAGTGATTTGGGCATGGGCCGCACCTCGGGTTATGGGTACAAAACAGTCCGGGTCCGGGCCGTGCCGTGTTTTGGTTGGGGTTGTCTCACTTTTCTGCTGTTAATCTGATCAGTCCGAAAAGGTGGTGCCCATTTCGTTGAAAGCCAACCTGCTGGACCCTACCCCTCCCCCTCTCCCCCTCCCCCGATGACTGACTAACTGACTACTGATAATAAACACAACAAAAATTGGGCCTCGGGTGAGACAATATAATAAATTTGGGGTTGGGGGGAAGGATGTGTGATGATTGGAATAATTGGTGGGAAGAAATAATTGGGGAGGAGGACTTTTACCCCCATTAAAATATTTTTAATATTTCATCGAAAAAGCATAGGAAAAGGGACGGGAAAAAGTGTGAAATCGGTGATGTTCAAATTCAAATAAAGAAATTGCCAAAAAGTGATATAACCGAAGAAAAAAGTGATAAAAATAAGAAAAAAGAAAAAATTGGAAAAATGGTGGGTGGTTAAGGATTATATAAATCGATAAAATTATTCATTATATGTAAAATTACCAATTTATTAAAAAATGATTATAAATTAAGAGAATATTTAGAATAGATGCAGGGTTTGAATTTTTTGTAAAATGATTAAAATGTTTATCAAAAAATTGTTTTTTAGAAAATTAAAAGCTGAAAAAAGCTTGAACCATTGGTTAAAAATTCCAAACCGGATTCTAAACCGGATTGGGGTCGGGTCGGATAGGCAGGATTCCAGTCTTCAAAAGTACGAAACCTGTTAATCCCTGGTGGTAACCCGAATCCCGATCTATAGGTGGTAATTTAGGCAATTAATTATGGTACAATACCCTCAAAAAATCAGCTCAAATATGGAGATTTAAAAAATTAATATTAAAAAATTGTACAAAAATATTTGAAATTGGAATTTAGGCGCTTAGCGGAATGGCACGGACGCCGAAATGCGCTGATCATCAACGGGTGGGTGAACGTGTTCGCGGCACTTTTGGAATATTTGTCCAAATCGATGGCATCGCCCGAATTTTTGATTCTCGGCCGACTGATCCTCGGCGCCAACATGGGCCTATCGGTATATTTTATACAATATTAATCTTTTTTTAAACAAACACAAAAAACGAATATTTTTGAAAAAAATTTGAAAAACAAAATTAAAAAACGAAAAATTAAAATAATTTCACAAAGTGATAAAAAAGGCTATTCAAAAAATATTTCCGGAATTTATTTGAAATGTACCATTAATTAATTAAAATTCAAAAAAATCAAAATTCAAATTTTTCCAGAAATAAAATAAATTCAACAAATTTTTATATTAAAATTATTTTACATTACCTAACTCCTTATTTTTGCAGACCGGACTTGTGCCAATGTATCTGATGGAAATCACCCCGACCAAGTACAGGGGTGCTGCTGGAACATTCCATATGGTTTATTATTTATTTATTTATTATTATTTATTTTTGATTTATTTAAATGTATATATTTAAGGTGGCTGTGGCCTTTTCTGATTGGTTCTCACTTTTGCTCGGACTTCCAGAGGCATTTTATTTTTATTTTAAATAAATTAAAAAATTCTAATAAAATAAAAAATGAATTAAGAATCGCTCAAAGAATTTAATTGGAAAAATTTGAACTTCCGTTAAAATAGACTAAAAATAAAAAACATTTCAATAATTGATAATAACAAATATTAATTAAAATATTATTTACTTCGTTTTAAGTAAATAAATTATTCGATGTTTTCCGATTAAATCGATTAACAAATTGTTAAAAATAAATAATTTATTATTTTTTTATTATTAAAAATTGCTTTGTTATTTTTATATCAAAATTACTCAGCCTATAAATTTAATGTTTTATTTTTCCAATTTTAGGTATTGGGAAGTGCCGAAAATTGGCCGTTGGCATTCGCCTTCCCCGGCTTTCCGGCCTTCATGCTTTGCCTTGTACTTCCATTCTGTCCTGAAAGTCCAAAATACACACTTTTCACGAGGGGGTTAAGTACTTTAATATAAAAAATATTTTATAAAATTAAAAATTTAATAATTAGGAAATTAATAGCAAAAAAATGTTTCAAAATTATTTAAAATATATTTTGAATAAAATAATCAAACTTTAAATATTTTAAAAACAAAAATTAAAGAAACTAATAAGATAATTTTTCAACTTAAAAGGAAATAAAATAAAAAATTAAAATTCGTAATTAAAATAATAAATTTTAATTTTTGCAGAGACAGTGAAAAGGCGATGGAAGACCTGAAGAAATTTGTGAATGAGGACGAAGCCGAGTTTATGTTTGAATCGCTGGAAAGTGAAGCTGCACTTATTCAAGTAGCAAATTTTAAACGCTTAAAATTTTCCAAAAATTATTACCAAAAAATGATTTTTGAACATTAAAAAATTTAAAATCAAAAAAGCTAAATTTCGCAATTTAAATATTAAAATTATAATTATTGATTGCTTAAAAATTTAAAAAGTTAAAAATTAAAAAGTTTAAAAGAAGTAATTTAATTAAAAAATTTAATTTTGGCAAAAATATTTTCATTATTTAATGATAACCCATAAATGAGTTTATTGTTGTTAAATACTCTCTTTGATCCCTATAAAACACAATATTTAGGAGGGTTCCGGCACATTTCGCCAAATTTTTGTGCAACGCGAACTGCGAATTCCGCTTCTGATTTCCATTGTGGTGATGATCACCCAACAGTTCACGGGTTGTTCAGCAGTGTTCGCCTACTCCACCGACATTTTCATGGATGCCGGAATATCCGCGTAATTTAAAAAAATCATGGGAATAAATTTTAAAAAATACCGTATTTCCTCTAAAAAGTCCATAAGGGGGGTGGAGGTATGTTTCACCTCTTCCGAGAGAGGAAATTTTAGAGGGGTTTGTTTATATTTCAACCCAAAAATAAAAAAATTAGGAAAATTCAAATAAAATTCAAAACAAAAAAATAAAAGTGATATTAATAGGGTTTTAATAATAAATAAATAGTATGGAAGTTCCCTCTATAACGAAACTTTTTCGACCTATTTTTTGAGGTACAAAGACAGAGCTTTTAAGATAAAATATAATTCAAAATAAGTTAAGGTTTAAAAGGTCATGTCAATTTTTTAAGATTAAGGTTATAGGTTAAAATTTTCTAAAAAAACAAATTTAGCCAAACCGCGAGGTTCGCAACATTGGCGGTTGGAGTTGCATACTTTCTGTTTGCGTGCAGTGCCCCATTTTTGATAGAACGAATAGGGCGACGAGTACTTCTGATTGTAATTAATTAATTAATTAATTTTAACTTAAATTTTAAATTCAAATTCAAACATAAATATCAAATTAATTTTAACATTTTTTATTAAAAATCATTTTAAGGGACAATTGGCGATGTGTTCCGTTTCTATGCTATTTTTGAGCCTTTTTGTAGCATTGCAACACGCAGTTTTGGTAAATATTACAAATATAATAAACAAACATTTTGCATTTATCTAAACAATTGTTTAATTAGTTTCAATAATATAAATTAGCCTATTTTAACATTATTTTCGAAAGAATATAATAAAACGATTTTTTATAAATTAAGATAAATTATATACCCATAAAATTATATTTAAACGTTCAGTTTTTTTCAAGTGGTATAAAATTTTAAAAAATTTCAATAAGTAATAAACGCGAGATTTTTTAATTTGGATAGAACAAATTTTAGGTTTTATTTTAAATTTTTCAAATATATTCAATAATAAAATATTTAAAAATATTTTTTTAATCCATTAAAATTTCACTAAAATAATATAATAATTAATAAAATTAAACATTTAAAATTAATATAATTTTTAAATTATTTGAATTTTTTGTTTTAGCACGATTATGCCAGTTATGCAGTGATAGGCGCTTTGATATTGTATATGTGTGCCTATGGGGTTGGATGCGCAATCCCTTGGCTTATCACCGGCGAAATTTTTCCCACAAAATTTCGCGCCGCCGCAGTTACCGGTAAATTAAAATTAAAAATATTAATCAAAATAATTAATAAAATTTACCAAATGCGATATTTCCCGTTTCCTCTAAAAATCTCCCGGGGAGAAATGAAGTTTTATATTCATTTTTAAATTATCGATTCTAAAATTTCAAAAAAGTAGAGAAATCGGCAATTTTTGAAAATTTGATGGATTGGTATAATCATGCAAAAACAGATATATTTTGATATGATGAATATAACAATATTTAAAACTATAAATGAAATATTGAATAATATTAAAACGATAAAATAATTTGTAAAATATTTTAGTGGCCGTAACAGTGGCCTGGTCCTTGTCTTTCGTTGTCTCCACGTGTTACCTACCATTTCAACAGGTAAATATTAAAAAATATTATTTTTGTTAAAAATGATTTAATACTACGTTATAATTGTAATAACTATGAAAAACAAATATTTTTAGAAAATTATTTTTGTTATTTCAGTATAAAAATAACTAAAAAATAAATTACCTTTTGATTGGTTTTTCCCGCCTTCTTTCGATCATTTTTTGCACTTTTTGGCCAATTGCGCTAAAGTACTTTGGTATTCATCAGTCCCACCTCCCACCCCATCTCCCATCTCCCATCCAACTACCATCTATCCATCTTAATGTCCTTCCTTTGATGTCCCTCCAAAAGTGCGTTTGTCCTTTTGGTCGGTCCGAAAAGTACTTTTACACTTTTAGAGGACATTCATTGCCATTTCTTTATCTCTCGCCCTTCTCTCTTTCTCTGCCCCTCTCCGTTGGTTGTTGTCCTTTTTTATCTTTGCCCCTTTTCCAATCTTTCGCCTCCATCCCCCATTCCCGAGCCCATCGTAATCCAGCCAATTTTCTCGCTCACTTAAAGTGCAACTTTGGGGGTGGACGGGTCGCCGAGATTCGAGACTGACTGTCGAGAATGTTATAACTCTCTGTTGCTTTCTCTGTTTCTTTCTCTGTTATAACTCTCTGTTTCTTTCTCTGTTGCTTTCCCTGTTGTCATGGTTAAACTTCCTTTTTCTCCGCCTCTCTCTCTCTCGCACTCTCTCTCACTCTTTATCTTGCGTACTCTCAAAAGTGCACACTCTCTCTCTTTTTCTAACTGTCTTGTTAATTTACTATGTCTTTTTCACCGTTTCACTCTCCATTCTCTCGATTCCACTCTTGCTTTTCTCTGCTTCTTTCTCCAGAGTTCGGGACCACCCATCTTTTTCTGTTGTTTCTTTCTGGCCATGGCCAAACTTTCTCTGTTCTATCCTCCTTTTTCTCTCAATCTCGAGACTACACTATCTTATGTCTATCTGTCTGTCTATATTCTATATGTATGTTTGTTTGTCTGTTTGTTTGTCTATCTGCCTGTCTACACTCTCTACAATGCACTTTTTCTCTGTCTGTCATCCCTTCTCGAGTTTGCACTTTTCGCTACCAATCCAAACTCTCTCCCTTTGTAAGAGTACATCTTGCGAAAATAAAAGTGGAACAGAGATTAGAGAGAATAATCGGCCGAATTTCTCGCCGCCGCCGAAAAGTCCATTTGTCCTCCAAAAAGTGCATCACTTTTAAAAGGTCTTTTGACCTTTTAAAAAGGATTCCAATCGAATAAAAGTGCATTATCTGAAAAAAGTTAAAAATTGCTTTATTGATCGCATAATGAATCGTCAATTTTAAAATTTTAAATTTGTGAAACCCAGACATGACTAATAAAAAATATATATGAATTTGTACAAAGATATTATTTAACTGATAAAAAATAAAGTTGGAGAATAATAACCATAAAAATAATCATCTATTTACTTATAAACTGCTAAAATTATTTTATACAAAGACAACTCTTGAAAAGTGTGTATAAAATACAAAAATTAGGACTTTTATTGTAAAAATTTAAAAATAATTAAATTAGTAAAATTATACATTTGTTTAACTTGGGGAAAAATGCTAAATTATATGTTCGAATGTCTTTTTCAGATTGTTGGCACTTCGTTCAGTTTTGTGCCGTTCATTTTGGTCAGTGCCGGCGGTGCCGTGTTTGTTTACTTTTTGCTTCCAGGTAATAATAAACTAATTAATTAAATTGATTTTTAATTAAAAATATAATTTAACAAAATTTAAAAAATAATTAAAATAATAACAAAATCCCATTTATTTTAAAATCATTATTTAACTATACAAAAATAACAATAAGTTTCAGTTTCTTGAAATAGTTTTTGGAATTATTGGCTTTATTATTTTTCTTTATTGGTTTTGGGTTCAATTTTGGAAATATTTGGTCTAATTTTTTATTTTATTTACAGAAACTCGAGGAAAACAGGCCACGGACATTGTGCGCGAAATTCGGCACCGTGCCAAGTCAATTTCGTTGGGACATTCGCCGTTCCGCGACGTTTCCGACACAACGCCAATGTCGTCGAATGGACAGATCAATGAACTGACCGCACTTCTCAGGCAACTTTATTATTAATATTATCAATTTGTAATCATTTTTAATTGTTGTTTTTTAATCGGAATGCCAAAACATACACCCCCAACAATTTGGTTTTCAATTATTTGATTTAAATAAATTTTAGAAATAATATTTTTGCTTTTTTAATTTTGTTTTTCACCCCAACAATTTGTTTTTTCAATTTGTGTTTCAATTCGCTTCCTTCCTGTGTCATTTAATTTTACGAATTTTCAGGTTACAGCGCCAACAAACACTCAAACAGCAGAAGCAGAAGGGCAGCACCACATGGCCTGATCGATATTTGACCATCGGCGGAAGTGCCGAAGAGATTTGGTGAAAAAGGGAAAATAAATAAAATAAAATAAAATGCTAATTTGAGATGGGTTGGACAACCAAACGATTAATTGATTAATTAATTCGCCAAATTAATTCAATTCGGGCCATGTAAAAAAAGGATTTTTTTTTCTATTTTTTTGTTCGTTTTGTTATGAATTTTCTTGCATAGATGTGATATAACAATAAAGATATTTTTTTCTGCTTTTAATTTTGAATTAATTTGAAATTTTAATTTATTATTTTAATAGCAATTTGATTTTGAAATTTAAATAATAATTATTTTTCCATTATTTTGAGATTTATTTAAATTTTGGTAATCAAACAAAAATTTACATTTTATATTTATTATTTTCTGTTTTATTAAATAAAAATGCAATTTTTTATAAATTTATTTTTAATTTAATTTTTTAGTTAATTTTATTTTTATTTTAACATAAATTCTATTTTTAAATTATAATTAAAAACATTTAAAAATGTGTTGACTTTTGACTTTGAATTGTCCAATTATTGGTGGTATTGTCTATTGGTTACCTAATAGGAATTATTATCATATTCCGGGATCAATGTCCATTTTGATAACAGTTAATTAATATAAACATTGGTTGTTAGAATGGCCGCGGGTGGTGAACTTTTAATTTTAAATACAATAAAATATTCATTATCATTATCAACAAACTCAATTAGAAAAATTTAAAAAAAAATAATAATTTATAATTTTCAAAGTTTTTGAAAATAATGTGAAAATTGTTCTAAAATTGGTTTGCCTTAATTTAAAATTAATTTTACAAAATAATATTAAAAAATTAATTAAAAATATAAATTTTTTATTTTTAAAAATTTTTGTATCATAGCTTTTTTCTATACCATATCCGTGTTTACTATGCGTCTTAACATTTTTAGTTATTTATTATTTTTTAAAAAGAAATATTTACAACTTTTCATTTTCATTTTTACGGAATATTTTCAGATAAGGTTTTAAGCACAAAAATAGTCGTTTATGGAGTTATCGGAAACGGGGAGTTCAAAAATCACCATATTTTTGATAAATTTTGCAAAAATTTAAACATTTTAATGAATGAGGTGAAATCCACTAGCCGGGGAAAAATAGGTATTTTAATGGGGGAGGTAGTTGAGTTTGAGTTGAC
>JAQIYK010000744.1:0-12317 GCA_034700465.1 Rotylenchus robustus | reverse complement strand
TCGCGTCGAAAAATTCCTATTTGAAGATTATTTTGTCGTGGGCAATCAACGGGTTTTACACATGGTTCGCAAAAACATCATATGATGATGTTAACATCATAAATGCACAAAAACGCGCGCGCATTTGAATGTGATGTTTTTATGATGTACATCATAACTTCATCATAGAATGTGGCGTTATGTCCAAAAATACGAAAAAATTTAAAACCCATTCCAATTTCGATGAAAATTTTCAATACTTTTTCGGGAATACTGACTTCCAAAGCTCACACCACATCCCACAAATGATTGTAAAATGAATAAAATTAAATTTTTAACAATTTCCAATTCAAAACAAGCATAAAATTACCTAAAATCATAAATCAACTCCCCATAAAACATTAATCTTTTCCGTTTAAACTTGAAATTTACTTTCAAATCCCCAATTGTGCATAACAAATGGTTCAAAAAATAAGAAGGGTGGCCCCACCTCCTATTCCGAAGGGTAGAAAATTTTTAATTGAGTCTTCCTTATAGGAAAATTTTCAAATTTGCACCCAACCAAAGCAGCCTTAATTTTTCCAGTAACCCCTCATCGAAGTTTTTTAGATATTAAACCCCTCTCCGTCTCGCAATCTCCATACATTTATTCGTCATATATAATATAATCCACATGCATATGTAATTATTTAAAAAAACATTTCGAAATAATAACTTTTTCAGGTTGAACTTTGAACATATTCGATTAAAGCAAAAAAACCAGCATCGACATTCCATTTGAAGTGCCTGAATGAAAGAGCGAGATGCACACCAGTAAAATGTTGCATGGAAATTCAGCGGACTTGGAGAAACAAAAGTCAGGTTTATTTCTAATAAAAATTATTTTGGTTTTTAACTCCAAAACCAATCGGTACTTGTTATGGAGGCGGTTTAGTTCAAGTTGGTTATAACTCAACGTATTTTACTTCAGTTTTTCTCTAGCGGGGGATTAGAATTCTCAAAAACTCTAATAAGGGGGAAATTTGACCATTTTTGAGCGATTATGAGCTAATTTAAAGTGTTTTTTAATAACAAATTTTTGAAATTTTTCATTTTTTTGTAGGTGACAATTGACAAAGAGCACTACCTTTCTGCCGACATGCTGGCAGTGTCGATTTGCTAGTCAAGGATGAAAAAAGATGGATGAGATTTCAAAATTTAATCGTTGATTGACTTCTGATTTTTATAATTTTTCTGTAAATTTTCATTTTCATGTATTTTTTTTGTATTTGTATTATATGATGGGCACCCACCCCCGAGTCTGTAACAAGGGGTGGGTGGGGCATCGATGACCAAACAATTGCAAGAAAATTACAAATTTAAGAAATTTCAGTAATTTTATCGGCAAATTTCGTCGAAATATCAACTTCAAAAAATCGAGAAAGGCATAAATCGGGCAAATTTTTGAAATTTAAAGATGTTCTCGCAATAATTTTGGAAACCGCGGGCTTTACCCCATGAGTTGTACTCATTTCAATTTTTTGTTCAATGAATTCGGGTTTTATTCTTCACATTTCAACTTTCACACTTTGAAATTTATTCTGAATTTGACCCAAATTTTTCGGAGAATCACCGGAGAGTAAAGTTTTAGCTTGAAAAAACTTTGGCGGCAAGCTAGGAGGCAGGGGGCTGCTGAAATTTTTATTGAAACTGGTAGGTGATTCAAATTTTTCGTATTTTTGGACGGAATGCCACATTCTATGATGAAGTTATGATGTACATCATAGCACTACACAACTACATCATGGGCAAAACGCCAGAAATGGGCTATGATGTTAACATCATCATATGATGTTTTTGCGAACCATGGCCAAATTGAAGAAAAATATTGGCTCGCTTGCCCAACTGCTATATAACCAAAGAGAAAGGTGAATTAAAACAAAATAAAAGTCATTTTTTTATAGTAAGTATATCATCGTCATTCGTAGAAATTGGGTTTATTGGTAAAATAAACATAATTTATCTTTTAATGCAAATTTGCGAATATTTTGGTACATATCAATAAGATCTTGACTGTCCTTTTTGTAAAACTATTCTAAAAGATGGTGCGGAAAAGGCTAAATTTACATAAACTTTAGGTTAAAATCACGCAAAAAATTTACGAAAACCACTTTACGAAAACTTGTAAAGAAATAAAAAAAACGAAAATGGAATTTGGTGGATGCCAACATGCCGAACAACATATGATATTACTTGCGAAGAAACGTGTTCATCAAAAAAGAGCATCAATGCAAATTGGTTGGTCGTATAATCAAAAAAGCGACTTTTTGCATACATAATAATACGAGATTTTCAAGAGATATGAATTTGAGATTTGAGCCATCTCACAAGTTTTGAAAAAATAAAGATTTTTGCGATTTTTAAAATATAAAACAAACAATAAAATAAAGCAAACAAAAACAACTAATTTTAGGCACAAAATTTATTCCATGCGAAAGTCAAATGCGAAGAATTTCAGAAAAGAATGACTGGTGATTTTTTTCCATTTGCATCATGTATCATATCCATATATAATCTTTTTGCAAATTCAGGTGATTATTTTGTTCTGCTGGTTGTACACCATTTTCATTGATTGAATCGTGCAGTTGCTTTTTCATACAAAAAATCGATTAAACACCTCCACCGGAAAACGAATGAAAGAACAGAAGCCAGTCTGATCAAGATTTGTGTTTATTTAAAATTAATTGGCAAAGGTTTGTATTGTTTATTGAAAATTCAATTGACCAAGTTTTGTGTAGTTTATTCATTGGTGAAATGAGTGGCTGGTTTGCTTATTCGGAGATCATCAGTGCAAGGTAACAATTTCTACGATATTGGGGTTGGGGTGGGTGGTGTTAGTGGCGCAGTGTCGTGAACTTTCCTTCCATACATCTTTCTTCCCTTTAGGCTATTCATCGATTACTTGCGGCCAAATCCCCTGGCGGATTGGTTGGCTAGCCTGGCCAAAAGGGATGCCCTCTTGTCGGCGGACCACGGCAACTGAGGCGCCACATCCGCCGTTGACACCATCCGCCGATTCCCTCCACCACCGAATGGCGCAACGAATCGGAGAAAAGTTGCAGCAGAAAGCGGGAAGCGCACAGGAAGGCCAGACTGTCGCTGCAGAGGAAACTGAATGTGCAAGGGGTTGGAACAGGATGTAGGAGTAGGGAGCAATCAAAGGGGTGGAATGGAATGGCCCAACTGCAACTGGAGCGAGCAGTTGGGCCATTCCAAAATCCAGGCACATCTAAAGAGTTTAGGTTATCCAAAAAATTGACACCATGTTTTTGTTGAAAATGCTTTTTTCGGGTTGTATGGGGTCATTCATTGACTGAGGAATCTCACGTTCGCCATGTTCTGCTGTTGTTGCCCTTCGCCGGCCAGCGTCGCCCAGTTTCTGTTGTCCTGCTCTACCTCGTCGTCCTGTTGAGTCTGCTGTCCTTTCGCCTGTTGCACTCTTCGCTCCCACAACAGTCCCCCTTCGCTGCGTCCAATGAGCAGCGAAGATGCCAGTATCAATGTTAGCAGAAGCGGAGAATGGCGAGAGGAGGAAGAACAGAACGACGGAGACGAGCAAAGACGAGGGAAGACCATGTTGTCACTTTTGACCAAATTGGACAAAAATTGGAACTATCTTTAATGGGAACAAAACAAAGGGATGGTGAAAAAGAATAAATTGCCTTTTGTGCCGGTATTGGTGGGAATGTATTGACTGGCACGGGAGAATTCTTTTATGTGTTTTAATCTTTTTGTTGAGACTGTTTCGAGTGGGGACAGTTCCCAAAATGGACTCGTATTTTGCATGTCAAATGACGAAAAAAGTGCCGGCAAGGGGCAGACCAAAGAAAAAAAGGAATTTAAAAAGTCCAAATTATTGGACTGCGCAATCGAGAAAACTGAGCAGAGAACAAAGTTTAAGAGGACAGAAGTAATCTGAATAGGTAAAATAGGCTGAATAGGTGAATAGGCACCTTTTGGCACAAAACTAAACCATTTTATTGTCAATTAATTAATTCGACAAAGGTGGGTGGGGGAGGAGGAAATGGACCGGGGTGGAAATCTGTCTATTTTCTCAAAACAAACTAATTAGTGTACGAATGATGTGAGAATGAAAATAAAAAAGGGGCGAGGGGAAGTATTAAGGATGAGGATAATGGAGGAATGGACTGTGCTGGGGAGTGGAGAGCGGGACAATGAATGTCCTTCTGCTGAGTTCAGTTTGCCTCCGCCTTTGGGTATTTGTCCCATATTCGGGTGGTGTTCGTCCTTCCATTTCCATGCCTTTTCCCGGCTAATTACTACTTGCCAATAAAATATGGATAATATCCCCCAACCGGGCTTTATCTCTTTGCTGACGCTTTTCCTCTCAAAGATGGCTCTTGCTTTTTACATGTTGTGTCGTGTGAAAAGGGCAATAAGTCTAAAGGGGGTTCTGTACGGAATATTTAATTGTCGGTTGGGTGAGTGTCCCGAGGGGAATTGTCGGACACATCTCAGACAACATCGCACAACAACACACACCCGGCACCATGATGGCCATAGGAGGGGGGGGAAGCAAATGGACAAAACAGGGCCAATGCCACTCGGAATTGCCCCACATAATTGAGGTCTAATTTGGTAATCGAAACAAATTGCGATGGAAAGAGAGAGGGGGAGAGGAAGAGGGAATAAATACACTGGCCATTTTCATGTTTATTGGTGTTCGGATGCGTGAATGAAAAATGAATGGGGAAAACTAAAAGAAAGTGGAAAAAGGCGACAATTATGAAAGGGAAGTACAAACGGCACATGCATCAGCATAGGCCCTTCAACAAGTGGGAAAGGGGCTTGGAGAAGGGATTTGTTCGCTCACACCCCACTCACTTTCAATTGTGCACTTCCGCCCTTGGTACTTGTGTCCCCGGGAAAATTGGCCAAATTTGAGTTTTGTGAGGTCATTTGTGATGCAAAATAGGGAAGGGGATAAAGGAGAAGAGGTACCTAGGTAGGTAGGGGAGAAGTAAAAAGAGTGGCGAGAACTAAGAATAACGTAGGAGAAATGAAAAGGGAAGTGGGCGAAAGTTGGGGATATGGAGAAGAAGTGGGATGAGGGCGATTGTGGGGGAAGATTAGGTTGTGGGAGAATGGGGGGGGGGGGGGGGAAGGGGCTGTGTGAAGTGGGGTGAGTGGGTGAGTACGGATGGATGGACATTTGGACAACCCGTGGACGGGCCTTAACTTTTCTTTAACTTTTCTGCTTCGGTACTCCTCCTCCCCGTCCTGCCCCATCCTTCCCCTCCCTTCAACTTTCTCTTTGTTATTGTTCTCCTCCCCCTCCTCCTCATTTTTCCCGCTGTTTTCACTTGCCATCCTCGTCAGACTGTGTTTTTCTGTTATTATCGTGTTCCTCCCTTCCCTTCTTTCCCTTTTCCCAAAAGGGTCCTTCTGCATGCACAACACCAATACAATCCTTGTCCGCCGAGGAATGAATTTTTTGAGATTCAAATGTTCGGTGATGAGAAAAAGGCCAAGGAAAGGGAGGAAGGGAGGGGTATGCTTTACTTATTCTTCCGCTGGTGATGGGATGTATACCTTCTCGGACCTTCAGGAAGAAGCAAATTGTTTGGTATATTGAATCTGAAATGAATGAATGGAAAGATTGGAGGAGGAGGGGGGCGGTGGGTGAATGGGTTAGTTTTGCCTTCTTTAATAATGCCGAAAGAGGGAGGGGGAGGGAAGGACGAAGGACAATGTTTTGGGAAATGAAAGAAAACAATGCGTTATTCGCTAACACAGACACTTGGCCTTCCTACTGGTTGGTGGTCCAGCAGGTTTTCTCCGCTTTTTGGGGCTTCCAAGGGGACCAAAAATGAATTGGCATTGACGATGTTTGTACCCAACGAGTTAAGAGATGGAAAGAACTTTGTGCTGCTCGAATCCCTTTTCACAAATTAATGTTAAGCTTAGGATGGAGGTGAGATGGTAAATATTATTCTGATTGGAATTATCAAACTTATTAATTCCCATAATAACTGATGAACAAATGCGTAAATTTGGAGACAAAAATATTCATTTCGTTCACACATTTTGTACTTTTTACAATATCTTCTAAAGTACATCTTGAAGATCTGCTCCCATTCCGACCGACCAATTCCATCCCTTGCGGAGCATTAGCATATTCCGTACAGTCGGTGTCCTTCCTTCCCTTTTCCCCGTACTCCTCCATGTCGTTGTCCTTTCGCAGTTTCAAAAAGGTCACTTTTGGCCCCTCCCTCCCCTCCGCTCCTTTCCCCTCCCTCTCTTCTGTCCTTATACTTCCATACCTTATCGCCCTTCCGCCCCCACCCCTTCCCCATACTCCCTCATTTTCGACCATTCAATCTGATTCCCTCCTCTCCGATGTTCCTTCTTCCTCTGCCCGTCTTCCCTCTCCCCCTCCTCCTCTTCACCATCTTCTTTGTTACTTCACCCACTGATTGCCATCCCCTCCCATCAAACAACTCGTTAGTTGCGGAATGCCCTCCGGGTTGGATGCTTTTCCAAGGCGAATGGCTTTGTCTGCGGGTTTGTCACTTTGTCTGTCCTTTGTTCTGTTCAACATTTTCCTTCCCATCCATCTGTTAATCCTCTTCCCACTCAAATTGAAGAAGTTCACCAGTCCGCCGGTCCCTTTTAACTTGGCCCTCGAAAAGTGTCGAGAGAGAGGTGCCGCGTTGGTCCATTTTGAGAAGAAGTGGGCACTTTCGAGTGGGCAGGCAATCAAGTTGGGAGCCATCATTGGTGAGATCTTTTTTGGCCCAACAATACAGTCCATCCCATACCCGCCGATGTTCAGCACTCAGTGGCCACGACTCCGTTTGGGTGAATGCTGCTCGTCACTCCCACGAATCCCCTCCGATATGTGCCCGAATTGAAATTAGCAACAACGGGAACACCGACGACAAAAGATCCAATTGGACCAGTGGGAACAGTGAGCTGACCGGGTCGGGGCAGTGCACCGAGAAGCTGGTTGGTCATAGCAAAAAAAAGTAGAAAAAAACAATTTTGGGATGATTTAGGCATACATTTGCCAAAAGGAGGCCATCTTCGAGGAGGGAAGGGACCATCGGGTGGTGGCCAGGAAGCACAGTCCAAGGGGACAACCAGCCACAGCCAAGGACGCATTTGGCATTTTGTCGTTGTTGGTTCCATTGCTAAAGGCAGTGCGGGCACAGAAATTGGTAAAGGAATAATTAAATAGAAAAATTAAAGAAAAGAACCCAAAATTCAAAATAGGAAAATGGAACGACGGAAAAGAAGTTGCGAATGCCGGAGGAACAGATCGGAAGAAGTGGCGGATGGGAGGGAAAGACGGAAGAGAAGGAGGAGAATTATGTTGTGGGGTTGAAGAAGGAAGTGGAAAACATGAAGAGGAGAGCAAAAGAGAGGGGACCAACACCAGAAGAAGAAGAAGAAGTTGGGGAGGGAAGGAACGGAACAAAAACGAAGGGGAGGAGAGAAGATGGGGAGGAAGGGAAGAGCAGCAGAAACACCATCATGACGACAACAGGATCAACAGGTACAATGAGCGGAAGAAGTGGCACAACAACAACTGAAAGACAAACTGAAGAGAGAAGACAACCAGCCGAGAGGAGGGTGGAGGGGGAGGTGGAGGAACAGGGCGAAAAGGAAGAGAAGAAGAAGGAAGAGATGAAGAAGGGGAAGAAGGAACAGGGCGAAAAGGAAGAGAAGACGAAGGAAGAGGATGAAGAAAGAGGGGAGAGAGGTGGAGAGACAAACATAAAGACAACAACAACAATGATAGGTGATGAGAGGAAAGAAGAAGCTGATGAGTGGGAAGAAGCACGGAAGAAATCAGATGGGACAATGGAAGAGGAGAAAAAAGATAAGGAAGAGGAAGGGGATGAGAAAAAGGACAGGAAGAAGGAAGAGGAAAGTAAGGAAGAGGAGGAGAAGGAAGGGGATGAGAAAAAAGACAGGAAGAAGGAAGAGGAAAGTAAGGAAGAGGAGAAGGAAGAGGAAGGGGATGAGAAGAAGGACAGGAAGAAGGAAGAGGAAAGTAAGGAAGAGGAGGAGGAAGGGACGAAGAGAGCTGAAGGAGTGTCCGAAACCGAGGGAGATGAACAGCACCGGGAAAAACAAAAAGAGGGACACATCGGCACTTCAAGGGTTTCAGTGAAAACAAATCAGTCGCCAGCCTCTCACGAGTTGTACGAGTTCAACCTGGTCGTTGTGTTCGCCGACTGATCAGTTTCACTCGTTACAATCTGATCACGTTATTCAATCATTTCCGTTATCTTTTCAAGGTTCCCTTTTTCCCTTAACTCACTACAAAATGTTCAGAATTCACATTAAAATGATTTTGCCGTTTTTTGGATTTTTTGTGTCTTTCGGGGTTGCTGATTCATTCAAAGGCAGAAAAGAGGAAAGATCACAACCATCCATTGGCCCCAATTTTCTAACCCCAATTTCATTCCCTTTTCCCCACAAATTTTAAAACTACCAAACATTTCCCCAAATATGGGCCATCTTCCGTTGTTTCTGCTCCTCCTTCCACTTCTTCCCCTCTCGATTGCTTGGGAGGACTCGTTGTTGGACGAGATAAAGGTGGACGTACATGATACGGCAGGGAAGCGGATAGTATGGGACGAGAAGGGACTCCGAGAGGAGGAACAGGCGTGGTACGAAAAGGCATGGTGCAAGTTGAAGTAAGTCACGGGAATTTTGAGAATTGGGAGGGGGATTTGGATAATATCCAACTGGACAATTTCAGGGGAATTTTTGGAGGGGACTGTAGCAGTACCAGAAAAAGACGAAGACTACCCAATGCTGAGGAAGAAAGAGCGGAGGAGGAGGAAGAGGAGAAGGAGTTGTACATCCCAGCAAAGAATGGCGGAACACCACAAGAAATGAGAAAGGAAGAGAAGATGAAGGAGGAGGAGGAGGAGCAGAAAGAGGAGAAAGACAATAAGTTGGAGCCGGAACAGGACCAGGGACTTCCCATCACGGTGGAGGCCAAAATTGTGTTCTTCAGGTGAGTGGAAAGGGGAGGACGAGGAAAAATGGGGACAAAGATAAAATGCGGAAAAGGAACGGAACCCGAGTGGTGGACATACACGGGGGACCGATGATCACGGTCAATCCCGAGGGACACATGGAACTGGACTACCGGAACGGAACAGTCAAGACAATCGACGGACACGGCCAAAAACAAGAACGGAAAGGGGGAAGGGCGAAGAGATTCAACTCCATCGACGATTTGTATGTCCAATTCATTGGTTGGGAAGGGAACAGTTCAATAATGGTCTAGGGTCTAGGTACATGGCACATGGATGGGCGGCGAGTGGAAGAGATGCCAACGAGTTCGGCAAGGAGGGATTCAACAATTGGGTAGGTTTTTTGGGAAAATGTTAAAAATATTTGGAGGATTATGGATGGAGGACAAAGAAACTACGATTTCACTGTTTGGAAATTGGATATTTAGGAGGAGTTTCAGCAGCCAAAGGACAGGGCCGACTCGGAAGGCGATGGGGCGGAAGAAGAGCGGAAACAGTGGGGATGGCAGGAGGAAGAGGCATATTGGAACAGACCGTTGTACGGAGGAGAAGGAGGAGAGAAGCGCGAGCAGCACCAGGAACAGCAGCAAGAACAGACAGCCGACGAGGTAACAAACACATCATCCGCAAGAGAATGCACCCTTTCAGCACATGAAACAAGTGGGGCAGGAGATGAACACGGATGGAGAAGTGGAGCAGGGCGGAGAAGGGTGGGAGGATGAGCAGGGGCAGGGGACAGGGTCAGCACAGAGACCGACAATGGACCAGTCTCGTCGGTATATTTGGTTCTCAAGAACACAACAATTTCACCAGGTACGCTTCCTCCCCAAACAGGGTTCCGATTGGTCCTGTTCGTTCTCTCCGTCCCTTCTCTTCTTCTTCCTTTTCCCACCACCGTTTTGCCCTTCCTCCCTCCATCCTCCCCGGCGACTTCTCCCAACTCCAACAACATTCCCAAGAGAACATTCCTCGCCAACAGCAAGGTACCCCGTTGAGCCCGGAAGAGTTGGCACTGGCACGCGCACTCCTACAACGAATGCAACAACAGCATGGCCGAGTTCAAGCAGTACCCGACATGGTCCTTTTATATTCAAAGGGTCCATTCCTCCATAATCTTAAGGTATCCAACTTGGAAGTGACTCACCAAGTTGAGACAGTGGGACAGGGCATGGGAGCGAAGAAACAGGTCATAATATCATCAGCAAAGAGAAGGACAAACTTGGAAGGGAAACTTTGATTTATTTGAGGTGGGCGGGGGAGAGCAGAACTACGACGGAGGAGATCAGCAACACCAACCAGAACACCACCAACTGCACTTGGCAACACCAGCAGCAAGGTCGAACTCACCAAAAGCGCCGAAGTGGGCAAAGCCAAAGTGATGAAAAGGAAGAAAGGTGGACATGGAAGGGGATCACCAGCAAGCAGTACAGCACCTTCCTTTACCCCCTTCCCAATTCCCGGTGTTGTGTACCCTTTTCTTAATGTTTTCTTTTTGGATCAATTTCCAAACTTTTGAATCAATTCAAACAAAAAGAAAGCGGAGATTGGTTTGTCAATGTGGTTAATGTCAAAAGATAGAGCACAGTCTAGGCTACATTTTAGTATAAGAATGAAGAATTTGAGTTTATACGAGAAAAGTTATGAATTGTTTACGGACTTTTTTGCAACTTTTCAAAAAATGAAGTATTTTGGCCATAACTTTTTTCTTATAAAATCAAACATTTTCATTCTTATATCAAAATGTAGCATGGGTGCTCTATCTCTTGACACCAACTATCTCTTGACTTGACTTCACAAGCTTTTATTCGAGCGGAGATATGGTTGTGGTACTCAACCGTCCCGAGACTCAAGCGTCCTGTTTCGTGTGCAAATGGGATTTTTGAAAGAAATCAAAGAAGCCAACTCCCCCCATTCAAATAGATCATTCATTACTCATTACTCATCAAATGCAAGTCCAAACTTATTCCATCGACCAAAACCAACACCTTTATACATCCCTGTGTATAATATATTTTATATACTTATTTTACTTTTTACTGGAGTGAGATCCAATCTCAAACCAAAAGGAGGGAGGAAAAAAGACGAGAGCGGCGGATGGAGGGATAATAAAGTCGGGACTGATCGATGATGAGAAAAGAGAGATGAAGCTGGGATCGACCAGTGTTTTGCTGACTGTCCAAACCTCTTTCCCCTTTTCCTAACTCCGTTCTCTCCCTCGTTCTATTACTCACTGCTCCCCCCCCCCCCCCGACTTTCCCTGTGTTCTCTCACCTCTTTCTGCTTTGCTACTCTCTTCTTTCCCCGTGTTCTCTGACCTTTTTCTGCTTCTCTGCTTTCTCTATTTTTATATTCCTCCCAATCAATCCGTTCATCTTTTGCTCACCTTTTCCCCTTCCTCTCCCCCGCCATTGTCCCACTTCGAAGATGGAGTTGATCCAATTGGCCACTCCGCCCCACTTCCCCTCCAAGGGTCAGCTCGAGCGGGTTGGACTGCACCACAACCGGCTGTTTGTCGCGTTAAAAGACGTGAAAGAATTGGAACTTTGGTCGGTGCACTGCCTGGTCCCCTCCTCCTGGCTCCGTCTCTTCACCTACAAATTTCATGAACTCTTCTACGCACATTGTGCATTTTCAGCTGCCCAAAATGCCACATTTGCAATGGTCGCCGCTTTCTTTGTAAGTTAAATAAAAGAAAAGTGAGGACAAAAAAAAGAAGAAACTGAAACATCGAACTTGTTCGGACAAATCGCTTCAAAAGTCCTTTAAATTTAAATCATAAATGAATAGTAACCATAGATAAACAATAGGATACTGGGAGTGAAGTAGAAGATGGTGGCATCAAGATTCTTCGGTACGACCTGGACGAGAAGGAGTTGCGCGTGTTTGAGCTGAACCCAGGGGATGTGGACAACTTCGAGGAGGTCACTCTAGAGAGGGTCGGCATCGGATGTGGCCAAGCGGAGGGTCAGTTGTTCCTGTACGACCGGACAATGGTCACGGGCCAAATTCCATTCTGGCACATTTTGCTCGACTGGGAAAAGGTACTAATAAGGGAAAGGGAAGGAGAGGGCAAGGAATGGGGTCGATTTAGAGGTTATGCTTTACAGGGTGAGGCGGGGAATGGGGTCGATTTAGAGGTTATGCTTTACAGGGTGAGGCGGGGAATGGGGTCGATTTAGAGGTTATGCTTTACAGGGTGAGGCGGGGAATGGGGTCGATTTAGAGGTTATGCTTTACAGGGTGAGGCGGGGAATGGGGTCGATTTAGAGGTTATGCTTTACA
>JAQIYK010000743.1:0-12322 GCA_034700465.1 Rotylenchus robustus | reverse complement strand
GTCGACCTCAAAGGTCGGGACCTCAAAAGTCTCGACCTCAAATGTCGTACCGCGGAATAATTTATCAAATATATTTTATGCCGTCGGATATATATTTAATTGAAGGAGAATTGGTATTTGCATCAGTATCAGTACTACTGTGTGAGAGTTCCGTGGCAGGAACTTGCAACAGAAATCAGAGTTGAGATTGATTGAGAGTTGGGACCAGCGGGGTACTTACAAATGTGATTTTCGAGGGTGTATTTCCAGAAATAAATTATTTTAAATTTTTTCTTTTTGTCAACAGTACAACAGCAGATCAAATATATTATTAACTAGAAATGATTAATTTATATTTATTTTTGCAATATATCACAAAAATGAAAAAACAAACAAACAAAAAATGCCTTTGTTTTCGCATCGGCTTACAAAAAATTAGCAAATATAAGATGGTGGTGGGTGGCTAAAAATAGAATGTTTAAGTAAAAGTAAACAGACTTTAAGTGTATTTAATCTACATGATAATACATATAATAGTAGCAGAAAAATTCATTTAAGAAAAAAGAAAAAAGTAAGTGCGTAAGTAAATTTAAATTTTTTTAATATTTGCCAAATGTTTTTTTTTTCAAAAAATATCAATAAAAACTAAAAATATGACCATAATAAAAGTTTTTTTAAAATTCTATTTTAATTTTATTTTATTATATTTACATACTTTCTAAACATAGCTAATACAGTGTTTTGATTTTTAATATAAATATATTATAAATTATTTAAAAAATACTCACTTTCAATTTTTGTTGGGTCGCAACAACGGCAGCAACACAGGCAGCCGTAATGTCCTTTTGACCGTTCGGCCATCTTTTTATTTGTTTACTTTTTGTTTTGGTACTTTATTTTCTCTAATTTAATCCACGGGTTCTTTTTCAACTCTCCTCATCAGCAGAGGGAGGCATCACTTACATTTTAGATGAAGGGCGGACAGATTCCTTTTTTCAACCCTTCTAGGAAAGGGGTAAGGAAATGAATAATTTTTATAAAGTTTATCGAAAATTGGGCCTAAATTCCGAAAAATAGTGAAGGGCAGCAAATTTCGAAAATCTAAAGAAATGTTAATTTTTGTTTGTTTTGTTTCTTTACCAATACGCCCACAATGCTTTCTCCCCCCATCTTTGGCACTGTGTTGGCGGCCAACACCTTTTTGACACTGTTCGGCGAGGGGTGGTTGATCACAACGGCCGGAAGATCGCAGTCACTGTTCTGTCGGCCCGTCACACTCTTCCAACTGAATTTGTTGGGAATATGAATCCATACAGTTTTACTGGGTCAAAAGGACAAAACAGTCCCGCCGGAGAATAGTTTGCATTTTTAAGGTAAATTGCATGTATATGTATCTGATCCATGCGTAATCGGTACATTCGACGCGCGGTCGATATGCGCTGTATCGATCATGGAGTAGTTTAGACGAAAAAAACTCAAAAATTTATAAAAACTGAAATAATTGATGGATTTTTCAAAAAATTGACGATTTATTTTAAAAAATTGAATTTTTTTATAGCACCTAGTACCAACTTGTCACGCTGATTAAAACGCGTCGAATGATACTGGTTGGATCAGATACGTGCAATTCCTTAAAAATGCAAACAAGTTTTCCAGGACTGTTTTGTGTTTTATCCCTTGCCCAGTTTTACAGTATTTCCGAATTTTATCAATTTTAAAAATTTTCAACTCTGTATGCAAGATAAGATCAAAACCCTTGACCTTAACACCTCTTGATCAGAAAACATCTCTCCCTTCCTCTCTTAATGGGGGGGGGAGGAGGAGGATGGGTGGTCGTGCATTGCGCAACCGCAGCGGAATATAGATGGCTGAAGAATTTTATTAAAAAGTTGCTAAGCTTGCAAGAGAGGCGTGCCTCATTAAAAATCGATATTCAAATATCATTGGAAACTAAAAATATGCTATGTTGCAAGTTATCTTAAACTGACACGGTTTTTCAAAAAAAACAATTAAAACTATATTCTTAACCGTAAATTTAAAAATTATGAAAAATATTAAAGTTTGAATTTTGAATTTTGAATTATTGTTAGGACCAATTTATATTGGAATTTTTTTTGATAAAATGGGCTAAAATTAATAAAAAATATTGTTAATTGAATACAAATAATTTCATCAAAATATCTGACTGGATTAGTTAAACTCAAATATTCCATTATACCTGCGAAAAAAGTTGGAATAAGTTTCGTCGGAAGGTGGTGGTCCATTGGCAGCTGAATTCTTCATCTTTATATTGTTCGGATAACATATTTATTTAGAAAAAAACACAAAAACAAATTGTTTTGGCCTTTTTTTAATCAGGAAATCAGAATTTTTACCTCCGATTCGACTCTCTCATTTTCAAATTTTCACTCCAGCTCGAGTTAGAACCGGGGGAGGGGGCCGGGAGGCTCTAACTCCAAAACAGGTTCCGGAGCCGGAGTCAAAACCGGAATTGGGTTAGATTTTGTCTTCTTGACTTTGGCCATAAACTCTCAATTTTTACAAAAAAACGAAGGCCCCCAAAATTTTTGGATAGCCGAAGTTTGTCCCAACACTGTTTTTGGCTATTTTTATGATTATGTGTTTTTGGCTGTTGTGTTGTGTACTTTCCCTATCCCTATGCTAAAAGTAGGGTGCTTCTCATGTGGAGAGTGTACTCAACAAAAGGCACAAAACAAGTGTAATAATAATAGGAGGAAGAAGAAGAAGGATGAGTTTGGTTGGTTTGGTTGGGTTGGTTGTTGTGTCATAAAGTGGACAGAACGGGGGGAGAAAGGGGGTGGGGAGAAGTGCATGTTGCACAATTATGGTGGTGATCCAATGGAAAAGGCAAAGGTTTAATTACTTAAATTAAAAAATATTGCCAATGAAAAGTAAAAGATGTTTTTGGTATTAAATTTGGTATGTTGCACAAAATGCAAATTAATTATACACAATCTTGATTGAACTGTGGCATGTTTTCCTTGCTACCCTGGGAATTCATGTTCGAATTTAGAAATAATCCACTAGCCGGGGAAAAATAGGTATTTTAATGGGGGAGGTAGTTGAGTTTGAATCGACCGATCCAATGAAGGGCCTGAAATTAAAAATCGAGACAGATTTTTCTAGACCATTTCCGAACAAATCCGAGAAGTGGAAGTACGTTTTCAAAAATTGGACAATAAAAAGGCATACCTATTACACTTTGTTCAAACTCAACTACCCCAGCCCCCTCTGGGGGCTGGGGTAGTATTATTTTGTATTATTTTTTTCTCAAAAATAATACATTACATATCATATGACAGTTTATTGCCGATTTAGATATAAAAAATCCACATTTTTTTTCTCAATGTATTGGAAGTATTGATTCGATTACTAAATATATAATTCAATTGTTGACAATTTTATATTTAATTCAAATTAAAACAATATGTATTTTTTCATATTTTCATTAAATATTACAATAAAAATATACAAAAATTATACAAATTCATTTTCTTGTGAAGCTCAAATAAAAAGGACTTATTTTTCATAAATTTTGCGGAACTCCCATCAAATTTACTTTTTTTCTTCGTTTACAGTATACTGTGCCTAAAAGGAGCCACAGTTCTGTTAGTCAAAGTATAATGTTTTTACAGTAGTATGTTTGTAGTAGTTAGTTAGTTTTCATTGTGCCTAAAAGTTGGCGCAAGATATCAATTTTCCATTTATGGGAACCCTATTGGTAATAATGAGAAAAATATGAATTTAAAGAAAATTTGAAAGAAAATTTGCTAAATTACGGTTTACGGACTTTTTGGCCCAAAAAATTTTCCGGGGTGAGGTATGGGATGGAGAAATTAGAAGAAATACCGTAAGTGTTTAGGAGTTTGAAATTTGAAAATAATGCGAGACATGCCTTCATGCAAATTTATTGTTGTGTTGCTCCTATTTTTTTATGAGGAAGGTGTCAAGTGTGGAACTGTTACACATGGTAACAACACTATACTTTGAAATTGTTTTTAAATTTTAATTTTAAGGTCAAGAAAGCGCAGCCTCTGCGTCTGGATCCCAATCACCTTCTTCGACTGATGGGATCGAATATTTGTTGGCACCGATAGGTATATTTTCAATATTTATTTACCGTATTTTCTCTAATTTATGCACCCTCTCGAATAGATGCTTAGAAAATTTAAATTGAGAAAATACGATAAAATATAATATTTATTTTTATTATTTTAATAATATTTTAGGACCACGCCAAACGATTTCGCCAAAAAATGCTAATATTTTTGTCAGCACCGTCATAAAATATATGCGTGTTTTAGAGAGTGGGCACAGAGCATTACCAATACCAGCGGAAATTGTAAAAGTTTGGAAAAAATAAAATAAAATAAAATTAAAAATGAATTGAGAGAGGGTGACTTTGAGAAAAGGATTGGAAAATTTTGATTAATATTTTTAAATTAAAAAAATGAAAATTAAAAAATGATTGGAGGTGAGTTTGGGTTGGAGGATAGAGTGGAGAGTTAGGTTTTCTTAATTTTTCTTAATTTTTTGATTTAAAAAACCTTTTTTTTTGATTTTGTAAAATTTCAAAGGTTTTGTTGACTTTGGCAAAATATTCGGGCGAACTGGTTGTGAGTCCTCTGGTGAAGCGACTGTTCCAATCCGAAATTGGCGACGAATTGAAACATTTTCTGCGTTTAATGTCTGGTCGGTGCGCAAAACTGTTTTGGCAACAAATTGGGGAAATGGTATTTTAATTAATTAATTAATTAATTAATTTAACGTATTTATCGATTTTATAAATTAATTCATTTAGGTAATTGATCAAGGAATTGTATTGAATTGATTTAAATTGTTATTTATTTTATTTTTTTTATTTATTATAAAAGACTGAACGGAATACGGCACGAAACATTTGCAACACTGGCATTATTTATGCAACCGCACTAAAAATGGCAGACAAATTGCATGAAAATGATTTGAATCTGATGAAGAGATACGATCGGGGACGGGGACAACAACAACAACATTATCATCATCATCATGATGTTGCAGAGCAACAACACGGCATGGAAACATTGCAACTCCAAAACGAAGGAGAACATCAAATTGGAACAGTGCAACAACCACAACAGCAACAGCAACAACAACATGAAGCAGTGCACTGTGCAGAAACACAACCTTGGTACTAGCTAGGATTTTTGCAATAAAGTTGCATTGTATTGCCTCGGAGTATTGTAATAAATTTGTTGGCGAAATGTTTTTCAATTTATTTAAATCCAAATTTTAAATAAAAATTAAGAGATATAATTTTAGTTTTTAAGAAAAGGAATTGAAATAAATAGTTGGAACCACAAAAATAGTTGGATTCTCTAAAGATAGTTGAATCCAAAAAAAATTCGGCCGACTGATTTTTAGCGAAATTGATTTTTAGTGAAAATTTTAAATTTTTATAATTGGAATTCCATAATTTTCGGCCCATAATGCCAAAAAATGACCAAGGGGCCGGAATTTACCGGCCCGGCCCGTTTTCACCTCTGGTAGCTGGATGGCATAGCCCTTTCCTCATTTTTCCAAAAATTTTGTAAAATTTCCTCAATATTTTTCCTTCATTTTCCCTTCTATTTTTAGGAAAGTTGAAAATAATGTGTAATTTCTTATTTTTCTAACCCCATTCTAATTTCTCTTCTTCCTATAATTCCTCGCCTCAAGAAATTATATGATATACAATAACCAAGTTTAACCTAAAAATAATATTATTTATATATTATACAGTCAAACCCAATTGGAGCATATAAAACAATTTGACGGCAATCCGGCGGATTTCTATGCAAATGTTTCCGACATGTCCAATATGTTCTGGCGTTGTGTACAGTCTTGTGCACATTGCGTAATGCATGCAAGTGAACACATTTTGGAGAGCAACGAAGTTGTTGGTGCTAATCCGTGGAACTGTTTGCTGAACAATAGCGAAGATACTGTAGTAGATACTGTAACGAATGGAAGTGGCGAAAGTAGCACAGAAGCGGAAAGAAGTACGGTAACTGAAGTGGAGGACGACTACAGTAACCTTATTAATGGAGACTGTGCAAATTTGTTAAGTATGATTTTTATATTTATATGCACCCGATTTGAAGGCAAAAACATTTGCCAAAATGCGAGATAAAACACATTGTTCGATGCATTGATTGGTTAGCCTATTTTGATAGAACAATCGGATGTTTGAACACCATCCAAACATCGAAAGTGAAAACATAAAATTGTGAACAAATGATTGATAATGTTTTAATGATGCTTCAACCATCAAAATGTTCTAATATTAGTTCAAAATGATGTGTTTTATGTTCGGCAATTTTGCAGCTATTTTTGACTTCAAAAAAAGATGCAATGTATAAAAAATCATATATATTTTGAGCATCATAATTCATACACTTTTATCATTTTCCCCAAAAAATCATTAAAAGGTTATTTAATTTTTATTATTTAAGAAATTATTATGTTTTTTTAAAGTAGTTGAATAAATTAAATATTTAATTTTCTTTTAATTAATTATTTAATTTATTTATTATTTTACAATTAATTTAAATTTAACAAATTTTAAGTGAGAAATATGGATTCTTCTGAAGAGGATATGCTTCCCATTATGCTTCCCATATCTACCCAGGAACATGTAAATTGCTCACCATTAAAAATTGGTTTAAAGTTATTTTGTCAATTTTTAGTTTGCACCGTTTTAGATTCTAGTTTACTGTAGATTCACTTTTTACAGTAAATTAACTAAATTAAGATACCGTATTTCCTCTAAACGGGGGAGAATTGTCCAACGCCCCTCGCAAGGGATAAAGAATTAAATTTTCAATACCCCCCTAGAGATGTGAAATTTTAGAAGGGGGATTTATTAGAGGAAATATGATAACAGTAATAGAACCCTGTAAAAGAACTTCTGGAAGAGAATATATTCATAGAATCCAGGGCATTCTAATTAGATGTAAGACAGTATTGGTTTCCATAAGTTTTATCCAATAACATACTTTACAGGTGCAAAATGCCCACTTGCAACAGGAAAATACGCAACACCAACAACATGCAGCACAACACGCACAACATGCAACACAACACCCACAACAACAACAACAACAACAACAACAACAACAACAACATCATGATGATGTTGCAGAGCAACAACACGGCATGGAAATATTGCAACTCCAAAACGAAGGAGAACATCAAATTGGAACAGTGCAACAGCCACAACATGTACAACAACAACAACAACAACGTGCTCCGCTCTTTTCCTACGCCCACCATTGGGTTCACATGAATTGGCACAATGTCTTGGAATCGCTCGAAAATGTGATTTTCACTTGGGAAAGTGTCGGCCATTGCGCACTAAAACATCTGCTGATCAAACATCCACAAGTTGGAAATGTTTTAAAAATTGATAATAAAAAAATTAATTTTGAAAGTTTATTTTGCATTATTTTTCAGATTGTGAGCAAAGTTTCCGAATTTCGCAAAGAGAGCCTTTTGGAATTTGTATCAGCGAACTTTGAAGTTTCCATGGATTGATTGATATACTATTATGCTGATATGTAGTATATAAATAGTATTATTAATACAAACTCATACCGGATAATTGTTATGATAGTATTCAAAAATTGTCATCGCCTTTAAAAACTATTTATTTGTCTATTTTTTCAAGAATTTTTTAAGGTAAATTTTTTGAAAAATTCTGCTATTTTTCGAATTTTAACAGATTTGTTATTGACGCCTTTGATTTTAGTTGTTAACTTATTAATAGTGTCATAAATATGGACGAAAAACCAAAATATAGACTAAAAATGGTGACTTTACTATTTTAGGGGTTTTTTCTGCCTTTATTTCTCAATTTTTGTCAATATTTCATTAATATTAGGTCTTTTGGCCAAATTCACTAAAATGTTGTAAAAATCGAAACGTTTCAAATTTTTGGCAAAACACGGATTTTTGTAAAAGTGCTATTTTGAGCACAAAAGTGATTTTTACTTTTAATAAATGCCAAAATCTGATCTGATTGTGAGTGAATAAAAATTTATAATTTTAGTGAATGAAAATGGAATTTTGTTTCAAAAGTGATACATTTTTATAAAAATATACCAAAAAATATGTTTTATGGTAATATAGTATTTTTTATCAAGAAATTGAAAATTAAGGACGAAGATTCACAATTTGTCAATGTTTTGGGCTTTTCATCAATTTTCTGTAATATTACACAAAAAGCAATAATATCCACAATTTTAAACAGCAACATCTATTTAAAATGTATTCGGTGGTATTATTTATATATAATTAATTCATTTTAAAAATAAATTTTTAAACTTTAAGCTACCATAACATATATAAAAATATACCATAAATTCACTAATAGAACATACCACAATAATACCACATAAGAAAAGCAAACAAAGCCTACCTTTTGCTTTTTTTTTATCAAAAAAGTGCTCCGAAAAATTGATTAAATACCAAAAATTATTGGAAGATCAGACATTATTAGAGGAATTCGGCGGTAGATATAGAGGGGATGTAAAAAATTAATTGGAAATGGAAAACCCAACTACAGTACTACCAAGCAAGCAGCCATATCGTACCCTTCAAATCACATCGTCTATCAATAAATTCGATTGATCAGTGATCAATAAATTGATTGATCAATCTTCCGGAATCCACTTCTTCGGCCACCACTTTGGCCACCCGCCCCAGTCGTCCTTTATTTTGAACTGCCTTCTCATTTTTGCCTGACTTTCGTAGTGCGACTTGGCGTTGTTCTCCCAGTGTTTGTTCCGCTTGTACTCCTCCAACTTGTCCTTACAGCTCCCCGCAACACTGCCAAACCAACTGCCGCCACTTTCGACCATTTGTTGCACCAAACAGCAACACAACAACATGAACAACACCGGAGATCCGAAGATGAAGCGCATAATTGGCGGAAAAAAGACTGATGCAGAATTTCAGGCAAAAAATTGTAAAAATAATCAAAAATAAATGGATTAAATGATTAAAATTTGAAAAACAAAAGGAAACACAGAAAGTGTTGTAATTTTTCAAATTAAAGCCAAATTAATTTGGGATCGGGGGGGGGAGGGAAGATTCTTAAACTATAAAATGGAAAAGCCCTTTTTGTATTCGATTGTATTATATTTTGCGAGATCGTGCCGTGCCGTTTAGTTTATCGACAAAAAACTTTATGTTAATTTTAAATTATTATTATTGGTGTGTTGCTTTGGTGGCGAAATGTAATTCGTTCAAATAGATAAGGTGGTTCTGCTTTTTTTATATGATTTTAAAAGTTAGGTTATACCGTAACTTTCTAATAGCCTCTCCAGCAGGGCAGTTATTTTTCAATTGGAACGGTTATTTAAAGGGGCGAAAGATTGGAGGATTATTGGAGGATTTACGATAATTGGATTTTTATAGTTAATTTTGTTAATGCAGAGGCAAGTCATGGAATAAATTTAAAAATAATAAATGATTTATCTAACAATTAATTGGCTATCTTTTTCGTTTTCTGTTACAATGTTTAAATAGGCCATCCATTGCCCACCAAAAGTGCACTTACAATGGTTGGCATATTATTATTATACTTTCCATTGGCGGAAATGTTATTGTACTTTTTATTATTATTATTATTATTAATGCCAAATTGAGCAGAATCATTGGGGCAAATTATTGCAGTTGGACGGAAAATTGAAAAATGAAAATAATATTTAGTAAAAAGCAGCGGATGATACATATTGGCGTGGCGGAATATTGCCCGGAAAAGACGATCATTTGATCGGAAATATACATTAAAATAGATTAATCAAAATTAAAATGCAATTAATTGTGCATAATTTAGTGTATTTTGGCAATGAATATTGAATTATAGTGATTATCTGATTATGGTGGTAGTACTAATTACTAATAAAATAATAGTCACCAGGTTTTATCCATCTCTCCCTCCATCCCTCCATATTGTTAGCATATTATTCCCGGAAACCAACAAAAACACATAAACATTGAGTGCATTCGTATGATTTGCACTTTTTATAAAAAATCCCAACACAATCTTAATTTGGACAAAATTTAACAAAATGTGAGAGAAAAAGGATAATTGGATAGATAGATGGTTGGAGAAAATAGAAAAATATGGCTGATAAAAAATAGTACGCAAAACCGAAGGATTTATTCTTCTTTATTCATTCTTAAATTTTATGCGAACAAATTTTGTGTGAATTTCCAATTAAATAAAAATAATAAAAATAGCAATTTTAATTGTTATAATCAATTTAGTTATATTTTTATTTGCCGAATTTTAAAAAAATGGAAATATCTATATAAGTTTAAAGAATTAAAGTCGGAAAACTGACTTTTAATCTGAGTTGGACTTTTAATCTCTTTAAAACTGCCCAACTCTTTTAATCGCTTAAAAAGTTAATGTTTAATTCCATTTTTTATTCCATTCCATCCATTCCATTTTATTTTTATTTTTAAGGAAAAATTTTAAAAAAGGAAAATTTTTTAATTGCAATACCTTATAATTTATAATGCAATTTTATTTTTATTTTTAAGAAAAAATTTTTAATTGCAATACTTTATAATGCAATTTTATTGACTTTCTACCAAAACAGACAAATTTCTGCTCGGAAAGCACCAAATTTTTGGAACTTTCCGAACAGAAAAGAAGCAAATGTCCAAGATCAAGAAGGAAACTATGGACACCAACAGGAGGATGGGCACGGTGGAAAAGGTACTGTAATTAGCATGGGGATGCTGTAATTGTTGTACTGTTAATTGTTGTTTAAATCCTCTTTTGGTCTAAATAGTTTTTTCAATTGAAATTCACGATAAATCAATGTTTTTAAAAAGCGTTACCAGGTTCGCAATGGGAAATTACAAAACACCAGATTTTGAAAATAAATTTACGAATAGTTGTCAAACGTAAAAAAATATAAATAAAACAAGTTGATTTTATTGATTTAAGTAGTTTAGTTTCAGAATTGATTTCTATAAAAAATTATTCAAAATTTGACTTATTATGGTATTATATGGAAATTTTCATATTCGTTTTTTACCATAAACTATAGAACATACAGTAATATTAATATGCAACTCAGGCATATGAACATAATGCCGACAGCTGACCAAAGTGCCTTTACACTAGAGTGAGAAAGTGCCTTTTCACACGGACAAATTCAAACTTTGATCAAATTTGATGTCAAAATAGTTTGATCAAATCAGAGTTTGATCTTTAGAGTTTGAACTTTTAGGAAAGTCAAAATTTAGTCAAAGTCAAATTTTTGGTCAAAGTTTGACATCAAACTTTGATTTGACCAAGGTAAAAATTTGACAAACTTTGACGGCAAAAATTTTGATAATTTTTCGCTAAATTTCAGTTGGTCCAACTATTTTTCATGAAAATTTTGAAGGAAATCGCCCATTCTTCTTCCATAAATGCCAATTCTTCCCGTCTTCAAACTTCAAATGCATTGTCATTTAATTTTCTTTGAAAACCAATCAAAAATCAGCTTACACCCCCATGGTGTTGCAAAAACTGATGTGAATGATCAATTTCAAAAATTCACTTTTTTACAAATCAAAAAATTGTCGGGGTCGCACTTATTATGGATCGCCAAAATTGGTGAAAATATATAATTTTCAAAAAAGTTATGGGATGCGAAGACTAAAAAGTATGTACTGAAATATCGACTTCCACAAATGGCATGTATTTGTGAGAAAATTAATTTTATTTTTGGAATTAATTATATTTAAGGCCACGGCGTGTAGAGATCCGTGGTGATCAGGTCAAATATTGCGCAAAAGTTAAATATAATAACAACAAAAGCCACGAGAATGGATCAACAATAAAAACAAAGGTAAATTGAAAAATTTTGAAAAATTTAAAAAATTTGGGATATTTTTGGATTGTTTGAAGCAATTTCAGTTCTCTAGTCTCAATTCCAATATATGGCAAATTTCTTCAGTAATAAAACAATATAATTTATATAATTGTTTTTTCTAAATTTGCCCAATTAGAGAAAATATGTATTTTTATATTGTTTTGAAATAATTATAATTTTTCTTAATTTTCATTTTTTCTGTTTATTTATTGGTTACAAAATTTAAATATTTAATAAATTCGCAAAAAATGTATATTTTTTTTAAACTTTTAATTTAAGAAAACCCACAGGTACTTTTTAGTTTAAATTTTAATTATTTTTAATAACCAGCGGATTAAAGATCCGCTGTAAAATCGTGGCCAGCTGGTTTGGGTTCGGTTTTTTGTTTGATTTCGGTTTTTTGATTTGATTCCGTTTTTTGT